>WBNH01003429.1:0-89460 GCA_013401255.1 Urocolius indicus | reverse complement strand
ATCTGAGCAAGGAGCAATTTAGTCTTTTTCAGTGTGACATTTGCTTGTGTTGAACAAGTAACTATTATCCCTTTACTGTTGCAGTGAAAGTGGGAAACGTCTTCATTTTGCTAGTAATTTTCTTTATTTTAGTTTTTCTCTTTTTTTCTCCTTTTTTTTTTCTTTTTTTATCTCAAAGAGCAGAAACATATGCCTGAGCACTACATTCCATTTTCATTTTGCAATTCACATTAGCCATCTCTCACNAATATTAAGGGGAAAAAAAAAAACAGCGAAAACCTGAGAAACACTCAAAACATCAATTAGTATAAATCAAATATCTATGGAACTGTTACCACTACCTCTGCTGCTGTACCTCTAAGTACTTTCTCTAGAAAGAAAACAAAAGCATAGAGTCCTAAGAGCAGCACCATCCAGCATTTTCCAGAAAGACTAATTCCTTTGAGGAAAATTTTCTAACCACTTTACTTGGTTATGAATTTTCATTAAGAAGACATCTGAGTCTTTATATCCCTTGCATGAACAGTGCAACTTAGTGTAAGGGTGCTCCGAAATTCCTTGAAATCTACTTTAAGAAAGATAGAAATGAAATGTAATCCAAACAGTATACATGTCCACTGTATATTATACAGGTAAACTAAACTAGTACTTTGGTTTTAAATAAATTTGTAAATATCCACAATAAAGCTGTGTGAGTTCTACAAACCTAGGTTACTGCAGTAAATTACAGTTTTCTAGGCATAACCTATACTAACATAGGATGTCTCCTTATAGGAACTAAGTAAAATTAGTGCTTATTTTGTATATACACTTTTGTCTGGAGTTCTTTTGGAGAGGGAGGAGGGGTATGGGCTTTTAATTTTTTTACACTTTGAGTGAGAATATTAGACCCTGTTACATCAGAATGGAAATCTCACTTAGTCCCAGGCTGAGATGCTGTGGTATTCTGCTTTGCTTAGCTCAGCTGTCGGATATGCCAAAGCCTACAACCAGAAGCAATGAACAACTGTGGGAACCCGAGGTAACCCCTGAAACCTGCCAGAGCCATTTGTGTAAAAAGCATCTGATGACAGCCCTTGGTCTGTTTTCATTTTGCTTGTACCAGCATGAATCTGAGGAAACCCTGCTGAGTCTAACAAGCCTTTCTAAAGAGTGTCTGGGCCTCTACAGGAAGATCAGGATGTGCTAGATCTAGGTTTTGCAAAATAAGGCTTGCCAAGGCCTCACCCCCATCTCTGAATGAACTACGAACCATTAGGCATACTTCTGAATCCTGGTCTCAGTGTGCCTGTCTTTGGTCTACAGCATTTGACCTTATGCATAAAAATTGATATGCAAGGTCAGGTTGGCATCAAAGTATTACAATTTCCACCCTATTCCCAGATTCCCTAAGCAGCCTTCCACTGGCTAATTTGTAAATTGATATCCAGTGTTGACTCTGTGTGCTAGGGCACACAACTCGGGCTTTTCACTCTGACATTTCATTTTTTTATTATCTGTGTGTTTATTTTGTTCTTTTCTAAAATGCACTCACCCAATTATAACAGAGGGAGGTAGAGGAGATGAATATCTCATATTGATTGTTCTGTGGAAAAAAAAATCAGTTGTAAATGCCTTGTTTTGCAACTCTGCTGGAATTCCCTAGTCCTTTATATGCCAGGAGAGAATAATTGCAACACTTTCAGTACATTTCATTTTTTCTATGAGATGTTACGGATTTCTTCTTGACTTTAATGATACTCTTCAGACTGCCTTCACAGAGAGGTTTTCAGTGCTTTTAATATTTCTTATTGTTGTTCATTCCCAAAACTCTGTTTATTTCTACTATATTTGCATGCATGTTTTAAATAGAATTACACTAAAATGTTACTCAGCAAAACACCACAAAGGGAAATGGAACGGCTTACAGTGTTCTTCTCAAGTGAAAGAAACACCTTGAAGTTTATTGTATCTGACATTCTATTATATAGAGGGAATATCTGCAAGCAAGAATCCATAGGCAAGATTACACAGCATTGCATTGACAAAGAATTTATAGAGCGTAAGTTATTTGGCCAAAAAAATGGAAATGAGAGAAAAAAAAAATCAAGTTCACTTCCTAAAAGTGGTATTTACCTTTATCCTATTCTGTTACATTATGCAGAGGAATCAGACTCTTACTCCAAAAGCCTTAAGCTTGTCAGTGTTGTCAGTTTAAGAGGCATTTGGACAATGCCCTTAATAAGATGTTTTAACTTTTGGCCAGCCTTGAAGCGGTAAGGCAGTTGGACTAGATAATCATTCTAGGTCCCTTCCAACTCTTTTAGTCTACTCTGTGAACAATAATAACAACAACAAAATTTTAAAAGTAGATACCTAAACAACAGTCAAGTAACTTTTTGTTATTTCAAACTTTCCAATAAAGTGATTTTTTTAGCAAAGATGTGAGGATAATTTACCATAAACAATGCATCTCATTCTTTCAGTCTGCTTTTCTGCCCAGAGAAATCCTGATTTTTTTTTCCTACTCTTTGATTTTCTTTGACAATTTTTCTTTTTTTTTTTTTTTCTTTTACTCTGTGGCACATTCAGACCTGACATAGCCGATAACTGCCTTTTTTTTGTTTTTTAGCATGGTTTCTTAACAATGCAAATATTAGGCAGGATTTCGGTATGTACATGCATCTGACAGTCTGTTGGTAGCTGATTTCATCCACACGACTTGAGTTTCATGAAAACAAGAGGTCAGGTAATCTAGCCACTGATGGAAAGCTGATGGTCCCTGTTTTCCCAGGGTTTTGTGCTTTGAGTTTAGTTTTGAACTAAGACATCTAAGAGACCTCTTATTCCCCCACAACTGTGTGCCCCTCCCACAAGAGTCCTCTGGCAAAGGACTGAGCTCATCCTTCATCCTGGGCATAGTTGGTTTGAAAGTTGACCAGACATTACACTAAACAAAAAATGTCAATAATTCTGATGCTCTTTTAATTATTTACTTGCAATACTTCTCATTAGGAAACTATATCCTGAGTATTTCTACCCTGAGGATAATCATCTGGTATCACTGCATGAATGAAAGTGTTCCCCTGTGAACCTCGTCTGCAGGTTAAGCAATTCTGAGTTGTGGTTTTGTGATGTAACAGCATGACTCTTGCAGTAAATTAGAGATATATCACCCTTAGTTAGATATGTTCGCTCATTGGAAGATTTTGAGTGTGACATTTATTACCAGATGTCTGGGATTGTCTGGATTCTCCAGAAAGGAAAAACTCACTGTGCCTTTTTATTTGATTTTTTTTCCTTATGAAACATGACAGGATAAGGTCTTTTGTAAAAAATTAGCCTACAGAGTCAGGTTTTACCATCCAAATTTGCATCATCCAACTATAATTAATGTTCTTTGAACACTGGACCTTATCTGCTTAAGTGAACCTTGTCTGTGAGAAAGCTGTAAGCATAGTTTAATTTAAATTTTGTAAGATGAAAAGTACCGTATTCTTCCTTTTACATAGGTAATGAGGAACATTGGTCTTAGAAACAGAGAATGCCAATGTCCTGTGCCATTGTGATGCCAAATAAAGTGGATGAGAAAGATTGAGCTACTAGAAGTATTCTGCCTCTTAACAGATAAATTCAGAAAAGCTAAAGGGCTTGTTTGCTAATTTTTTAAAAAGTAATTGAGCAGAAATGAAAACAGATGTCCATACAATTTTCAAAAAGAAAGAAATGTGAAGAATAAATCCTTGACATACATTTAACACACTCGATATGAAGTAGTAAATAAAACAAATAGATTACTTGTGCAGGTTGAAAAAGACTAAGGGTGGATTTTACCCTACTTAACTTCACTCACCTCAGCTGAACAGCTCTCCCTGCCCAGGGACTCAAGGGCTGATAGGTATCTCCAGAGAACAAGTCAGCCATCCTGTCGGAAGTGTCTGTGCCAATGTCTGTTCATTGAACGGTTCAAATGCTTCCCTGATGACACAGGGCACTCGAACTTTTAGACAGTTAACATTCTCATGCATAAGATAGTTCGGAAAGTAGGAATGTTATTTTTTGTTTTAATCCTCTAAGATTTTCATATCTTCCACAATGAAAGCAAAATCTAGTAAAAAAAATAATCAGGAGGATGGAAACAGGATCTTCTCAATGATGGCCATTGCTAGGACAAGGGGCAATGGGTATGAACTGGAACACAAGAGGTTCCAAAGAAATACAAGGAATAATTTCTTCACTGTGAGGGTGAAAGAGCATTGAAACAGGCTGCCCAGATGGATTATTGAGTCTCCTTCTCTGGACAAGTTCCTGTGTGACCTACTCTAGGTGGTCCTGCTCTGGCAGAGGGGTTGGAGTAGATGATCTTTCGAGGTCCCTTCCAACCCTTAAGATTCTGTGATTCTGTCATTCTGTGATTCTGTGAATTGTATAAGGGCAAAACAGTCCTTAGCAATTTCGTACCAGCTTTCAGCTCAGGACTTAATATGTGTCTATTAAAGTTCTTTGCTTATATTTCACTCAAGCCATTGTTAATCCATACTTGAGCATCTATGCCAGCTTCATAATTATCCATAATCAGAACTGACGCTTTCCCAGTAGTTCACAACAGATGAGAATTTAAAAATACAATGAGTCTTTTATCACTATAGATTAGAGGCAAAGCATAAAAATATTTTCTCCACTGAATTCTAAGAAAGTAATTTAAAAAAATAAACTTCAGTGACTTAAGGCAAAGTCCTTTTCTTAGACTATTTCCTTTTCTTAGTAAGTAAAAGTCTCTTAAAACAAAACAAAATTAAGTTAAAATACAAATATCTCATAAACAATTCAATTACATTTGAATTACCCCCTGGGGATTACATTGAAAAGAACATTTTGATTCCACTGCACTTGGTTCCAAAAGAAGCAGAATAATGATAGTTCTTGGCATTTGCTACACATAAAGGTAAGTGACAAAGCAATTTTTATTCCAAAATAATAACTCTTGCCTTTTGCTTGTTTAAAGATTCTTGAGATTTTTTTTTCTCCTCTACCGTTACTTCTAGAACTGAGATCCCTTCAGAGCCTTTTTTTTTTTTTTTTTCCATTTGCTTTGAACTTCACCTTGTGGTCATATCTCATCTAAGCAGCATCTTGACTCACAGCTACTCAAAGTGAGAGTCTTGCCCCAGATTCTTTACCTTCATAGCAAGTAATGGTCTTAAAAAGTAGTGTCTGCTTCAGCACTCTGTTGAGGGAAAAAAAGATTAAGAGCTTCCACAGTTTACTTCCTATTTAAATATTTTCTGGAGATAGAGATAGCCTTGACTTCCAGGAGATGGTTCACTGGTGTGCCATTTAGTAGATTACTCATTAATCATTTTATTGCTTTATGCAGTGTGGAACATCACTTTTGTCTGAACAAAACTCATCACATCCCAGAGAGGGAAGAATCTGCAAAGATTCTCGAAGACTTCTATTTCAAACCTATAACAGCCTTTGTAGGGTATCCTGAGGAAGACATTTTAGTTGCAGCTGTCTTAGCAGAATATCAGGCACCAAAGGCTGTTGGATCTCACCTGCCTGCACTAGGACTAGAGGGAGTGCCTTGGCTACCAGTCAATCCAGCTATGTTCAATACTACTAATAAAACTAGGCCACCAGTACATTCTTAGCTCTGAGGCTTCACAGTGTGGATTGGCTCCTGTCCATATTTGTGTATGCATTTACAATTGTCTATCAGAGCTAGTCTTGTCAGTCTTTTTTTGTACTCACTGTAGAGACATTCTTATCTTAACGTGGTTCATCCTGTCCCACAGTAAAGGTCTGAGATAGGTGAGAGTAGGATAGGCATTTTTATTTGAATCTATTACACATCTATACTTCTCTTTGAGTCAGACTTAGGCATGCGTCTCTCTGCTGATTATAAAAGAACCCTAGGATGGCTAGTTTTGACATATACAGTTAAGTGATTCAAGTCCCATTCTGATGGTAACCAGCAGTATTTGAGGTGTACGTTGAAAGGATTAAGGTAAATTTTCACACAGGAGCAGCACAGAAAGAAATAGCCAGTCTGAGACGCTGCCCTGGGATCTGAGGAGCAAGGAGATGTGTGACATGGAGTCAGAGAGATCTAGAAAACGCTGTGTATTTTACAGTAGAGCCACAGGTTGACCCAAACACACAGTAAATTCCTTCTCTTGAGCAAAAACTGGAAGGAAGCCTTGGCTTGCATCATATTTTACTAAGTCATGTAGGCAGTGGAAGGTTAGGTTCTCACCAATCAAAACACAAGGAGATTGAAGCAAGGGTATCCCTCAACTCAGATGAGCATTTCAAACTCTTACTGGACAGAGGTTTGTGTGAAGAGAATCCTCCTGTCAGAGGATATGTCAGGATCCCCTCCTTCCCTGCTCAAAATAAGAAGTATATGTGCTTTGAAAATTTTACCCCTATGGATTCTGAGCAACCAAAATCTTATTCTTCAGTGAACTGACTATAATTTTTTAAATCATTTAACCCTAGTTTAAAGCCATAGTCACTCCAATTTCCCCCTTTCTCATCAGAGACTCCTAGAGAAAAGAAACCACTGTCTTTGGCAAGCTTTAGATTTATGTTCACTTGAGTTTTCAGATCTCTTGTTAGCGATGCTGTATTTTACGAAATGATAGCGATCCTTATCATTAAGAATATCAAAGAGCCCCAGTGAGAAGCCTCTTGTTTGACCATTTGTAGGCTTTTGAAATTGTCTTTTTTCACTCTGCTTTTTTTCCCCAGAAATCAATATTTTGAGGAAATGGCACTCTACCACTTCTGACTCTAAAGATATGAAAAAAAAAATTGTACTCATTTAATAACATTCCTGAAACACTCTGTGCAAACACAGTTGTATGTAGAGAACAAACTTGTTCAGCATTCAGATATAATTAAATACTATGATAATTGAAATTCACATAACGAACTTTTTCAAAGGTAACAGTATATGTGAGAGAATCTGATCCATGAAAAAGCAATACTTATTCATGTATAGTAGCAAAAGCCTCCTGGCTAGAGTTTCTTGGCAACATCAGATGGTTATAGAGAAGAATCAGCAAGGAAAACAGCTCACTGAAGTTACTGAGATTACTTGAATTTTAGTTGGGTTGAAATTAATTGGTTAATTTTTGAGTTAGAGAAAAATATTCAAGTAATGTGAGAAAATGAAAGGACAGAACTATTAGGACCTATGAGTCACTTAGTCTGATGAGGAAACACAGTATGGAACTGTTGAGTGGTGTGAGTGGATAGGTTTGAGGAGGCTACTGCTGAGGACATGGGTCTACCTAGTGCCAATGACTCAGTTAAGGGCTCTGTACATCTTTGAAACATTCCTAAAGAGCGTGTATTCTGGGGAGCAGATTTGACTGTGTTATAGACTCTGAACTCAGAGGCAGGACACAAGCTGAAAGAGTGCAGAGGCTGCTTCAAAGTAAGACAGGTACAGAGGTGGAGGGCAGAGCTAAAATTGCTTGAGCTGTGGTTACACAAAGCAGCAGGAAGCTGATAGCTTCCGCCCTTGGCATCAGAAGTATACTCACTTCAGGTAGCTTCTCCAAAGTTTTATACAACCAGATGATGGAGCTGCTGAATTACTGGATTTCAACAGCTCTGAGATGAAGTGGAGGAGGGGCACAGCTAGCAATACATAATTTTGCTACCAATGCAGCACTAAACAAGGACTAAAGTGAGTATTCCTCAGTTCTTGTGAGGTATTAATATAGTGATTTTCCATAGTTTATTCTTTATTTTCAAATATTTTATTAGTCTCTTGCACCTAATATTTAGCTTGTAAGGGCAGCCCAGCCCTGGAACTCACCCATCAAGGGTATTATCACTGTAATCCCCCCACATCACTTATTTTCTAAGGGTTTTGCAAGAGCTCAAGATGATTCCTTCAGAGGGAAAACTAAACCCAAACACTTTCCTTCTAAGGAACTTGGCAGAAGAATTGTAGCGAGGACTAGTAAACGGAAGAACACCAGGCACAAAGTGTCCAAAACAGGGAGAAAGGTATAAAAGCATACCAATGAAAAACACACCAGACACTTGAAAAGAAACCAAAACAACAACAAAATAAGCCACTCACAAAAAGGCCTGCTAGGAGATTTCCACACAAAAATGCAGCTAGAGTACTATTACCATTTCTAAATGCATTAAAAGGGAATGACCGATGTCAGCAAAAACAACAACCAAGGGAAATCTCATACTGAACACATATAAATATTCAGTCACTAGCTTCAATATCAAATTTATGCAAATTCTAAGAATTATTAGTTACCAAAACTTTAAATTTGTGTTCATAAAAATAATCTTAACACTATGAATTCCCTGTGAATCTTTCTGTTCTCTGTGGAGCAAGAACATTGCCCCACACAGAATCACAGACTGGTACCTTGTAACGATACCCACAATCACCAAACAACTCCTTGTCAGCCAGAATTCAATTCACTTTATTATATCCTTGTCAAGCCTATTGTAAGCTCAGCTGAGTTTGCTTGGCTTTTCTTGGGGGGGGGGGGGTGGTTTTTTAAAAAAATAACTATACAAAATATAAGCACAAAAATGCTTTGGTTCCATCACAAAAAAAAAAAAAAAATCGGTTGTACCACCTGGCAAATATGTCATTTGAAAAACATATCCTTCTGATCTGATCAGCAGTTGACTTGAATGGAATTAATTTGACTTACAGGATAATCAGAAATAATTTCAGGCTTTTCAGAGCCATATCATTGTCATTGGCTTCAGGGGAGTGTGAATGTAATTTTAAGTCTCTTTTATCTGACAGAATGGTGTACTGTCCTGGATTTGGTATCTTTTTTGTTATTAGAAAAGGGTATTCAGCTCTCACATTCAGCTTCTTAAAGTCCATGTCAAGCTTCTCCCTGCTGTTAGCATGTAATCAATACAAAACATTACTCTGGAGTTTCCCACTGGGTAGTGTTTATTGCTTTTACTATCTAAAGCTCTTCCAGGAGCGGCATGCAGGAAGCTGATGGCAGCTTCAAGGCTCCCACAACTCAGTCAGTTTCCAAACAAAGTCAGTTTGCAAGCACTTTTTCAACAGTGTCTCCTTTTTCAGAGTTTCAGTGATCTGACTATCAATGAGGAATCTATTTTTATCCAGGCAGCTTCTCTCAAATAAGTGATCCCATTGAATAGTTTTATTTTAAATTTCAGCATTATAGAGTGCAGACTTCTAATAATTCTCCTTTCTGGGGCTTTTCTTTCCCCCCTTTTCTCATTACTCTTGTAATGAACTCCTGTTGCCTGTCATCTAACAGAATTCCATCTGACTGATGCTGACTTACAAGATATCTGAATGATGGCAATAAACCTTGCTGCATAAAGGTGTCCTGTTGACTTCAGTGAGGCTTAATATGAGAAAGCAGTGAGGTACTTGTAGTAGAATTCAGACTCTAGGGTTAAGCTCATAGAGTGCATCTGTCCTACTTCATTAAAGAGGGACAGGGAGCAAACTTCAGCCTGTTCCCAGTGTTGGTTAGTTCACTCACTTAATTTTGGACTGCTCAAACTAGCTCACTCCAATAGGGGCTGGTCTCAAGCAAAGAAAATAAGAGAACCTTCTCTGGTTGCCCAGGGAAGTTGTGGATGCTTCTTCCTTGGAAGTGTTAAAGGCCAGGTTGGGTGTGGCTTTGAGAAACCTGAAGGTATCTCTTGCCTGTAGCATGGGGGTTGGAACTAGATGATCTTTAAGGTCCTTTCCAACCCATGGGGGTTGCTATGTCACATAAAGGATAGCACAAAATTGATTTATTTTAAAGAAAACAACTAGTGAGACTATGTTTTGTACAGTGCTGCCTACAGTGTGCTCTTCTCCTTTCAAGGGGACTAGAAAATCATTCTCTGGAAAAGGACAAGTAAAAGAAGTTGGAAGGGTCAGGAGCAATGGCAGTAAATGTTATATTCATCAAAAATCTGCATTAAACTGAAAGCAGGGTAGATTTCCATCTTTATCAAACTTGATGAAAGCCTGGACCTATGTGTCAAAAAATTCTGAATTTTTGCCATCTGGGATTCTTGAATATGTAACTTTCTTGATTCTTTTTGAAAAAAAAAATGGGCTAAAATATCTTTATTGTCGTAAAATCTAATCCACTAATGGCTTTAAATAGAGATCGCTCCTGAATTAAGCTATGAAAGATAGATCTTAAAAAAGCATCCTTCCATTCATTGATCTACAAATTGAGAAGTTTTAGTCTAGGCTTATTTGAGTTTTTTTTACATACTCTTCATACTGTTCATGTTTCCTCTGACAATCCTTGAGCTTTTTTACTAGAAATACATTTTTGGCTATATCCTTGATATATTCATCTGATATAGAATTTTTACTTTGTACAGTTGCAAAATACATGAAAAGAAAAAAGGTATGCTTCCATGTTTTAGCCAATCCAAGTTTAGGTGCACAGCTGAGATTCTTGCTTAGGAATGTAGCAGTTTATGCTTTATTTATGGTTAATAGGAAGAGATAGGCATTTAGGAAAGATTGAGTTCACTTAAGAATCAGATTGCTCTCTTAAGCAGGTTGTTTTGCACCATGATGACTACAAAACAACCTTGGCAATGGTGTGGGAGCTTGAACTAGATACCCAAGTTCCCAAACACTATGAATCACAACGAAATGTAACTCATTTCATCTTATTTAGGGAAGATTATGGGAGACAGAATGCCTCTGTAATCAATGTCACTTCAAATGTTCACATGAAAATTACTCATGCTTCTACATTATACTATTCTGTAAATTGCTCTTACTTGAAGCTGAATATTATGGATTTGCAATGTAACTGTTTGTAACAAAATATCATATTCTTTCATCCTTAAAAAAGATGAATTATTACAGGATTTAATATTGTCACCATATCTCTTAAAAATTATGACTCTAGGTGATTTAAAAACAAAAGAACATTAAATACTACGACTATATCATGATACCACACTTTTGAGAAAAACTGTGGGTTGCCATAACAGTTTTGAAGGCTGAAGTTTTGCATAATGTTGAAGAATGTACAAGATGTATAAAAAACATCCCCAAAATAATTACTAAATGGTAAGTATTTTGACTGGAAAAATATAAATGTAGGGACCATTACCAGTAGAAACAAGAAAACAAGACAATAAAATTGCAATCAGAATTTCAAGAGTTTCAGTTAATGATAGCACTCTTATTAAAATACAATTTTATTTGACCTCTGTTCCCTTCTGTAGTAGTCTTACTCAATTTGTTGTAAATAAATATTACTATTTTTTTCTATCCATCACTTAGTAGGGAAGAACATATTTCGCATAATGTTCGTGGATGTATTTTGCTATTTATATTCTTCTGAAGAACCATAATATGTTCCCAATTGACTTCAGCAGAAGTGCAACAAGATTCACATCCA
The DNA here is from genome assembly GCA_013401255.1 of Urocolius indicus. Lineage (NCBI taxonomy): Eukaryota > Metazoa > Chordata > Aves > Coliiformes > Coliidae > Urocolius > Urocolius indicus. The sequence goes on along the minus strand of WBNH01003429.1, from coordinate 78,064 downwards.
GTAAGTTACAGAAATGCAAAATAATTTCCAAACACCAGAAGGCAGAGATGAACAGGTCAGAAGAAAATAAGAGGTCAGCAAAAGACAGTGCCACTTCACGCAGTTGATCAGAAATCTCTGAAATGTCTGCTAAATTATTCTAACAATCTGTGCCAAACTGCCTTAAGAATTAAAGAAGAAATCTGTGGAGATTAATAAAGGCTGCCAGAGATGTTTGGATCTTATCAAAACTTAAAATAATTTACCTCCATGAAAAAAGCCAGAAGTAAACTATGTCAAAAACTTCTGAACCGACCAGACAATGCAAAGAGAAGACAAATTCTCAGAAAAAGTTTCTGAAGTTTTGCTTAGGATGCTCCTGGTAAGTGGGTATTGTATCACAGAACGGTACATATAAAGTTAAACAACAACTCTGTACTAGAAGCAGATGCAAAGCCAACCTAAAGCCATAGAGATCGTCTGATTGGTTGATTGATTGATTTGTTGATTGATATTTAGACAGTTCAGGGACCTAATTTAGGAGTCTATTCTCTCTGGTATCTTTGTGGAGTCAATAGAGGAAGAGATACCTACAGAAGGTAATCCAGGTATTAAGTTGCCTGACTTAGACTATACTTCTCTTTCAGCTACGAAGATGGTCCTTGTAGACTCATTGACTTATAAGTGAGATCACTGCTTGATGTAATTTGGTTTGCAATGTCTTTTATTCTATACACAGTAAAACATCCTTACCAATGGATGTTATTGCCTGGTAGCCAGGCAATGGTGCCTTATAGTGGTAGAAGGTGCTTATCCTTCCCACTGAAGATGACAATGTTCCAGACCGTCTCTTCCTGGGTTGGGGCCCAAAGGGACAACAGTATTTCCAAAAGGGTAATTGATTTGAGGTATACAGAGAGTACTTAATATGATGTCATGTTCCTTATGCATTCCGTTCAGTGCTGGACTGAAACTCACTGGAAGTTAACCTAATCATTGGATTTCATACTCCAAACCCTTCCTCTCTAGAAAATATTCTGTTACATGCTGTATCTCCAACACCTTTCCTGCAGAGCAACACGTTGGAAGCAGCCTCTCTGCTACACAAGTCAGTCTTCACTTCCACACAACCCCTGGAATCCATCTTATGCTCTGCCTTTTCTGAGTTTCTCAACAAACGTTCAGACTGATAAGCAAGAGAAAGAACCCTAGTAAAAGATATCTGTTAACATGGGAGTTTAGCCCTTGAGGAAATGTAAGACACATAGAAGGCTGGGTGGTTTCTTTGCAAATAACACAATCCTAAATCTCATACCTTTCTGAATCTCAAGCCACTCTCTCTCTGTGAGTCTGACATTTGGCTGGACCACAGGTAATCTCATCAGTCTTCATCCATTCTCTATGTTACACTTTTCTTGCCATTTGTTGTGCTGTCTACTTCCTAATGAGTCAACTGCAGCTTTGACCCTTGGGGCATGTCCCACAACACAATTTTATCATTTACACTCACAGTCAGAAAACTAGAAATCAGCCTGTTATTGCTTTATGACAGTTCTTCCTTCAAAATTTTCCAGATATGGACCCACAATCTTACTGACCAGACCCAAGTCTGGAATTGAATATGTCATTAGGGCTATTTGTTCCAACGTTAGTCACAACATCTGTGAGATCAGGATGCATCCTCCTCAGAGACAGATGGCAGAAATCTACTTGCATTACACATCTTTGACGGTCTTCTATAAATTGTTGCCTTCAAAAATCCCATTCTGTTCTTTGATGTAATGAAATCTCTCCAGATTATCTACATTTCTGTTTTGATTACTTATTGCAGGAAAAGACCAAACCATAATTTCTGCTTTCTGATTTCATAAAACTCAGGTTAGTTTATTGTATTTTAGCAAGTATACCTCATAGTTTAATGGCTAAAGACTGATAGAACCATCATGGCATTACTTTTCATTTTTCAGTATATGTTAATTTTTCCAGTATATTCTCTTTTCAAAAATGTTTTTTAAAACATAAAATATCCTATAAGAATGGTTCTGCTACTTTTCTGCCAATTAAGTCTTGTATATGAATGGTTATTGTAATGGAACATGAATAGTACCTATTTTAAGTGTGATGCATACTGTGAAGCTACAATTAGCATTGCACATTGTATGCATTTACTTATCCTCAACCAAAACGGAGGAAAAGTGCTTTCTATTTTCATTGTGCATGTAAACATATTGCTTACACTAGTGAGTAATCTGAGTGAAACCAGAAATGAATTGCCCTATCAGCATGTCATCCTACAGCCGAATCTCTTATGATTATAAAACCATTATTACATATTCCTCCTACGGTCCAAAAACACCTACACACAGATGAAAATGAAACTCCTGCTGAATTGATTCCCACATATCCTCTGTCTATTCCTGATGTTTATGAATGTTCAAGACTTCTAAAAAGGTATCCTTTATTTTTCTTCCTACTTTCAGGCAATTCTCTCACAGTGCTAATACAACAACATTATTCCTAGGAAAGCATAGGTTGAGAAAGGGGTCGAGAAGAACGTGACACAGACAGTCTCTGGTGCTGCTCCAGAGACTACCTGTTGTAATCTTAGAATAGTGTCAAAATACATACTCGGACGGGAGCAGAAGCACTGAAATGGTTTCAAGACACTGGCATTCAGACTCAGAAGTCAGCTTTAAAAAGGGGACTTGAGCTGTAATTGGTCTAAGGTCTTTGAAAATTTAACTAACGTCCTTACAAATTACTTATAGCCCTTAGACAAAAGAGTCATTCTTTCTTCTGTTTCCCACCTCCAAGTTGGTATGCAAAATCTGACCAAGTGCTTTATACCCTTGAAGGATTTTTCTAAGAAAAAGTCTTCAACTAAAATAAATTATCTCCCCAGTTTCTTACCCTGTTGTGCTGGCAAATAGCAGCAGTGCAGATCTGCAATTTACACAGGAGTTCAAAGTGATAGACGGTCAGGCTGCAGGAAAAATTAATCTGTCCAAATCAAAGACCGATTTACGGCCTGAGGTAAATATATATTTGTATGATGATTTCCACAAGCACTGTGCATTAGCATACCTGAAGGCAGAACATGACCCTGAATTCTAAGCAGTGCTCAACTGTATGTTTCTTGAACATTTTCTTGTTTTATCACCTTTGCTTAGATTATCCCTGAAAAAACATCATGTTTTATTTGTCAGAATAATACTATGTTAGATTTGCCCCAAAAACTGGTAATTCAGTGCAGTTTTGAAAAATTCAGCATGAGCTATTCCTTCTGCTTTTTCTCTCAACTGCTCACCTGTGTGGACTCACACAGTTGTGGTACTCACAATTTAGGGAAGCGGAGCTTCAAGATAGTGGTGTCTTTCAAAGCATCTTATCTGAAGGATGACTGGGCATGGCCCTATCCAGCATTTTGTTCCCCTCTGACTCTAGGCCTTAAGGAAAGGGAAAGGAAGAAAAGTGATGTGGAAAGTACTGGTCTAGTCCTTGCATCCAAACAATGTGAGGAAGGTAGGCCTGCTAGCGAGGAATAACATCTTTTATGAATTTTAATGGAAAAAAATCCTTCCAACATCTCTCTCACCTGCCAAGAGTCATGATTAGGACTAGCTTCTCTTCATGATCAATGAATAAACAAATGTAAAACTTGTCTCTATACTATCACAGCTCAATATTAACGTCCTCATAATAACATGAAAAATGCTAGTCCCTACATTTGCACTTCCTGCAGTGTAATCTGTTAATCCAGTGGACCAGATGGCCACATGTAAACCACGTAGCTGAAATTAAGCATCACTGCACATCAAAAGGAACACACACAGGCAGCTGATCAAAGATCAAAATATGTAGTTAACCGGGAGGATGACATTTCCCATCGTACAGCTTCTCTGGTCCTAATCTCCCTGTTCTCAATACCAAGGGAAACATCTCTCTTGTTTATAATGTGCCTCCAAAAAACAGTCTTGAGAACTAAAATTACTAACTCTATTCAATACTAGAAATCCCAGCTTTGATAGAAATACAATCTATTTTTCTCACATTCCATTTTCTCATATAACACCATTTTCAACAAGAGGCAAATTAACATCTCTTCCTCCCATAGGCTGCAACTACTTCATCATATCATTCTATTAAAGTTTACAGTTTTGTTCAGAATAATTGTTCTCAGCTTGCGTTTAGCTTTAAAGCTTTCTGTTTCATATTCATATTTAAAGAAGAGTCTATGTGTCTGAAAGTCTGTCTGCTTTTCCAGTTTTAAAAACATTCTCTCTCTCTACAAACTTTTACTCAACCATGCAGGAAATCATCCACCCAAAGAGGCAATTTTCCATGCAACTATGGTTCTAAGGAAAGCAACTTTTCCTTCTCTTTTGAACATTTACTTTTTTCACATGGGCTTGCAATTACACAGTGCTTGTCTGTTTCTGGTTTTTAACATATAAGATTTATAGGCAATGTTACAGTTTGACCTGCCTCAATATGTTGTTCTTCAGAGAATCTCAGATCAACCATTTTTCTCCATTTCAGTTAAAATTTCCATATATGCTAAATTATGTGCAGTGAGCAAGACATGTTTATGTCAAGCTCTTGGGAGCACTGAGCAAACAGTATTTCCCAACTACATATTCTGAAATGCTGGTAAAATCAGGGCATCAAACAAAGCCTTGTGAAAGCGAATGCACAGATTCTGTCCAGAGCAGGTGCTTGTTAATCAGAAATACTGTTTTGTGTCAGTGATCTTGCCTGGGTGAGACTCAGTAGGCTTAACAGTCAAGTGCCATACGTCAGTGAGACTGTTTTGATTTTCAGTATTTCATTAGCAATGCTGATATCAATGCTAATCAACCAGTAATTTTGCAAAGGAAATGTTACAAACCTCAGTAATAAACTGTATGCACAGCATACAAATGTAGAATACTACGGCAACAGATAGAGTTGCAGTCATATCTCAAAATGGGTCAGCGGAATTAACCTAAGGTTACGCTAGCAGAAGCCAAAGCTTGAAAATATTTACTGTACTAAAAGAGCATTTTTACAGTTGCAAAATCAGCAAGAGGTCTTCCTAGCTTGGCTCTTGGCATTGTTTTCTTTACCCTCTCCCTCACCTTGATTTCACCTAGATTCTTCCCCTCAGCAAGTATCATGCTCTCATCTATCCCCACTGCCTAGCCCAACTTTCAGCTTTTTGACCAAACTGAAACTCTTACCTCTACAATCCTTAACTCTGTTACTCAACTTTTCTAAGCCATATTCTTGTTCTCACAGGATTTGAGCCCTATATATCTTTACAATACTAGGGCAAGGGAACCTCAAAGCCTTATTTCATTCCTGATCCTTCTTCTGCCCCTGCCAGTCTCAAGATAACATGAGTCACAGCAGTACTATGACAGAAGTTGCTGTCTCCTTTGTTCAGGATCATGACTTCAACTCCTGAGGTATTTGCTCTGTCAGGAGCAAATTATATACCAGAGCTTTACTGTGTTTGGATCATTTTTTTCAAAAAGAAAAAAAAAAAGTTTATCTGCAAATTTCCCTTCAGTCTTTGACATGCCTGGCAATCTCCAAACATTTTTATTTTCCTTCTTTTTTCAAGGTAACAACAAATTAGTATCAGTTCTACTGGTACAACAGACAACATTTCGAACACAGAGACTACTCTCCTAACCAATGTTAAGTTTCTACTCCAAAACACGGTGGCACTAGATTAATGAAGGCATGGTCCAAATTCTGGGGTGGCAGAAATTATTTCTCTGTACGTTCATTTACAGATGTAAATCACTGGGTGGCAACTGTCACCAAGAAATTGAAAGAAGAGTCTGTTAACTGTTAGCTTGATGCATCTAGCTGTCTGTGTGGTTATAATGGTATGACAAAGTTTTGGGGAGCTACTGAATCACCCTGTAACAGGAGGCTGTCTCCTTCTCCGTGTACAAAGTAATAAAGCAGTATACAGAAGGAAATATTAGACAGCTATATTCCTTGGCCAATTTGTCTCACAGAAACAATATAGTAAATCAGAAATGACTCCACAAACCCCTGTAGAGCTATTCCAGATTTATGTTTGCAGAAATAAGAGCAGAATCTAGCCCTTTTAGTCTCAGGCTATCATTTTATACAGTCAGCTACTGAAACAGCAACATAGGGCAGAAGTTCTGGAAAAAAAAAAATATCTGTTGTCAAAGTACATTTATTTTCAGGATAGTTTTAACAGTCAAAGGTAAAATACAATGTAACAGTGAGAATATACTGGCCACTTTTGAATTTTTCATTGGCTATGAATGAGATATATATGAACTTTCTTTATGTATTTAACATGCAACTTAGGCAGTGGTCTCCCTGCTGGCATCTACCCTGTCACTCTGCATTTTCAGAGTGTAGTATGGCCTCTTTCCCACTTTTTCCTTTGGATCACCCACAGGAAGGTATTAAAAAAAAAAAAGTCCCAATAAAAAGTATAACCCTCTCCAGTTCTTCCTAACTTGGACATGAGCTCAGTTGTTCTGGCCTTCTCAGAGAGCTACTCTGCACAAATCCTCTTCCAAAGAGCAAGTAAGCCAGCCAGCCATGATCTCATACATTGGAAATGTATTATTTGAGAAGCTTGACTTGTCCTCTAATTTGACAAATTTCAGAGGAAAGGACAACTTCTAAACCTTACCTGAAATTACTATTGATTTTATCTAAACTGAAAAGCAAAAATTTGAAACTAATTTTAGGATTGCTTGTAGTGTAGTTGGAAAAAAAATTGGAGAAAAAGCCTGTTTTCTGGTTCACAGTCATTGCATTACAACAGTAACCAGGTAATTCTAGTGCATACCGTTATACCTGATATCCCACTAAAGCAGCAGTCATTTTAATAGCTATCACTGCCAGAGATGTACCAGTCATCAAGATTCTTTCAAAAAAAAACCCAACCTGGTTATTTTTCCATCAAGATTTAGCACTTTTATTTTTTGTGGAATAAGTGTAGTAGGTGAAGATAGCTTAGATCGTGAACAGTGACAGGCAGCAGATAATTGTGTGTCTGTGGGTGAGTGTGTGACTATCTGAAACTGAACTTTTGAACTCAGAAGCAAGCATGAGCCTGCTGCCTACTAGCTGCAACTGGCTTGGGCTGACTGTAAATTTTGGTAACACTAGTAGTCGTGGCACATCTTGATTCCTCCAATTAGTAAGAAGATGTAAGACAGAACCACCAGTTAGGACCTGATCATGCTTTTACTTCTGCATGTTGACTATTTAGACTGGGAAATCTGAGGCATGAAGGATGCAGAAAGAAGGTGGTGATCAGCCCGACTGGAGAAAGGACAGTGGACGTGGGAGGAGACCCTGGTTAGTGGTTGGACTTGATAATCTTAAAGGTCTTTTCCAACCCTAACGATTCTATGATTCTAAGACACAATTTACACAAGTGTATAATTAGATCTGTACCAAACTGCATACCCATGTACGCAAAACACAGTGTATATATTCACAGCAGAAGACCATGCTGCTTGTGCAACAATCAATGACTCACCAGCACTGTAGTCTTCTAAATTTAGTCCTGTACCCTATTGAGGAGTTACTCTGACAATTTACCATGGTGACGCTATCCTTATGAGTTTATTATCACGGTGTTCATGTCTCCCTCTTACTGCTGCTGGCAAATAGGAATAAACATGCTAGCATTGTTCTCTTGTTGTCAGCTACTTTGTCTTCAAATTCTAACTTCTAAACTGCACAACAATAATTGAAGGATAGAAACTGAACAAAGATCACTTAATCTTGTTAAACATGGCAGCGAATCACATTTGTGTCAGAGGAGTGCAACAAAAAAAGATACATCCTAGTATAAACTCCTGTAAATCCACCACCCAATTATTTTCAAACACAGTAAATAAAATTTAGTGCCAATATATCTATAGATGAAAGAACAGACTGGCTGAGAAAACAAGGAAATTGTACAGAATTATGTGAGTTGTATTTGAACCAAGTTTTGTTTATAGTGAGATCATCCTTGTTTGCTTGGAATTTTTTACATATTTTTAAAAAAGAACTGAAAACACAAGTTATTAATAAATATTTTCATGTAATTAGACTGGGGAAGAGTCTTTCAGTCTAATTACTGGAAGCTTATTTAAATGCTCACAGGCATTTGAACAAAACTGAGCAAAGAACTACAGAAGAGTTTGCATAATGTTAGTCACATTAGGAAGTAACTGAAAATGGTCGATGTCCTTTTTCAGAGTTTTATCATAAAAGCATAGGCTGCAATTAAACAAGTCTGTTTTCTCATAGGGAGGGGCTAATATCCACTCATACCAGTAGTGCTTATTGAATTTCATTCTGCAAGTATGACATGATACTGCCAGCACAGGCAATTCTTTAAAAAAAAGCAAAGACAAGTGAGGTCAGAACATTGAACTGATGTCAAATACCATTTCTGCACCTCATCTGCTCTCTCAGCAAACTGTTACTGCATTTCTTTAAACCAGTGGCTACCCACTGTCTGTTATCATTTCTCTATCAGCTTCCAGGCAGGTATTTTAGCTCTGTCAAGATAATCTAGCCATCCTCAGGAAAGAGGACTTGATGGCAGCTAAGGATTTACAGAGATGTTTTCAGATCTTTCTGAATCCAGCTGTGCAAATCTTTAGCAGTGGTAAAACTTTTGCTGTGGATATAGATTGTGAAGCTACTTTCTGCTTCAGCTCTAACCCTCTTTTTCTAACTTCTCCTTTCTAGTTTCCCTATAGATAAAGTCTTGTGTAATTATTTCAGAATTAGTTCTGCTTTGTTCAAGCAACTTGGCAGAACTGGGCACCAAAATATTTGTCCATCTGTCCTGTTGCTTGAAAAATTGTCTGCAACAACATCCTTTTGAGTGATACCAGGTTTTCTTCCTCCTGACTTTAGCTAATGTTACTTTACACTCGCTTCCTTATAAAAGGTACTTAAAACATTCTAGATATTTTCTGATTTAGATAATTTTTTTAAAAGCCTACAGAACTTAAGGATTCAGGCTGCACCAGTGGCCTCATCTTTTTTTATTTTCCACATAAATCAGCTTATTTCTTCCCAAAAGCTTATTTAAATATTCCAAAGTGCACACTGCTTATAAAATACATCTGTCTAGATAGCTATATGGACAGACAAAAGCATAAAGCACTGCAGTTCACAGGTATAAAGTGGGAAATTGTGGATGCTAGTACTATACAATCCCAGTGTAAGATCCTTTCTTAAAGAAGGAAACAGTATTTCAGCTGAAAGCAATGCTATAAAGGAGACTAAAATCCATGGGTGAACCAGTTCTGTGAAATCCAGAGGACTTCAAAGACATCAATGTAGTCAGGGCTTTTTTTCTCCCTTATCAGAAAAATCTTCTAGTAACAACTTCTGGCAAGTAAGAAATTAAACCATTTGAGGAGTGATGAAACAAGCCAGGAAATGTGATGAAGGATAAACACATCACGGAATGTATAGAATAGCTGGTAGACTGCAGTCATCCCGGGAAATCAGGATGAGAGGGAAGCCATTAACTATGTCAGACTACATTCAAGAACAACATTTCTCTGGGGAGGGCTAGGGAGGTAAGAAAGGGAAAGGAAGACAGCAAACAGCAGCAGGCTGGATCCAAAAAACTGAGTTCTTAGAGCCTGCAGTCTTTTGGAAGAGACGGGGGGATCCTGACACAAGACTAACAAGACCCAGGGAACATCACAGCCATAAGTGATAGTAGTACACTTAGTTATTTCCCAGACTTAGCATTGCATAATGGCTTTTGTCTAGCCACAAATTTGATCCTATGTAGGAGAAAACTGTGTAAATGGCATTTTTTGTACTGTCTGGTTGCACAACTGCTGCTCTGGTTGCCACACACCAACCAGTTTCCTTCCCTATAACCATTCTGCCTGTCCCCTTAACCTGTTAGATCATATGTGTCAACGACTGAACCAATTGATTTGAATAGGTTCTTCAGCTAAACAGGCTGGATGCTATGCCTAGAGAGCAGACCTGGTTCTGCATGAACTTCACTTTTTGGTGAGGTAATATTGTGATGGTCTTTTTGTCTTTTTCATCAGAGTCCTATGCCTTAATGTTTTTAACAGCAACAATCCCTTGCAGCAGATTTAGATGAAGGCAGCTATTTTGGAGAATAATAGGGCTAAGGGTTTTCCTAACGGCTTCTCAGTACTGGATTGTGCATGAAAAACCTCAGTTCTCACACAATTCTCAGCTTTCTAGATTCTCAATAGGAACCCAGAGCTGAGCTGAAAGGAACAATGTTCTTCTAGGTGCCATGCAAACAACACAATAGATAGTCTTAGTCTCAATATGTCTGTGATTCAGGCAAGACAGGCAAAAAGTGAGAGAAGGAGTTAATGTCAATGAGGAGTTCACATCAATGTAATGGTATTTCTTGAAAGTTAAAATCCAAAGTAGATGACAATATCCACAATTCTACTCTAAGACTTGTTAGTTAGTCTTCTATGATTCCTTCTGGAAGATGATGGAGAAAAATAGACCCTTCCAGAGGTATTTGGAGCATTTAAACAGGGTTTTGTACTGTACGAATCTGTATCTCCATAGTGAGTGTACCTGGAACCCCCAAAAAGCAGCTGACTAAAGTGTGAACTTCAGCTTCTTCAATGGGAATATTTATTCCTCAACAAATTACATTTTTTCAATGAAAATTTTAAAAGAAAAAGCTGTGGGAATGCTTTACATCAGAGTTATAAGGTTCTCATCTTTCTATAGTCATCTCCACAGGTAAGCAGACTTGATAAGTGACTTACTCAAAAATCATATTAAAAATACTACACATATGGAGTCCCTTGTAGGTATTCAAAATTATTTCTCTGTGGGATAACATTGTTAGCACCACATCTACCTGTTCCTTGCTCTTACATAACAAAATGTAACCCTCATTTTGGTTTGAGCTTCTGGACATTGTAACAGCAGAATCAGGAACACAGCGTCTGGTAGAAGCAAACAGCAAACAAAGAGTGGATTTGTCTTCCAATTGTGTTTAGTCTAGAACAGCTGCTTTCCTTTTTATGATCTGCAGACTGCTTTTCTGCATTGTTTCTAAAATGCAATTGCCTGGCAACTGCCTTCAACCACCTGTTTATTAGATGTCTGACATGTATGATTGTTAAAATACATAAATAATAACTTGGGATCTGCAAACCTGCCACTGGGGTCAATTTTCATTTTCTGAGACAATAGTTGCAATTGTTTTTCTGCTTTTTTTTTTTTTTTCTGGGAAGTTTTCTGAACACCAGTCAGTGGGTGAGCAGAAAATGATAGCTTTTTACCTCTAAAGAAGTATAAACAGAAGGATGCAGAGAATAGCTCTGGAATGTCTGCTACACTAACTACATTGTCCTCAGAGCAAGCTATGAAAACCAGAATGTCTGAGTTGGAAAACATTTAAGAATAAAGGAATAGGGTAGGGATAGGGCTAGGAATAGGAATGAAAATGTAGACAAGCAACATCATGCCATTTCTGAGGGATTTGAGCTATCCAACATGATCTACTAAATCAGATATCCAAATAATTTTGCTTTTTATGGATTTCTTTGCCCTGTTAGGCCATCTAATTCATCATTTCATTAGGTTTTTGTTGTTGGTTTTGGTTGGGCTTAAAGTGCATTACTTCTCTTTTCATCCTCAACAGCGGAGAATCATGAAGAGATCATATCCATCCCCCAGTGTCTTAAGTTTTCAAAGAACAGAGTTATTAAGTGCACTGTTACACAGAGAGCCTCCTCTATAACTGGATAAAAATCCCAAATATAGAAGCTTAGGTAATGTTGAGATAATTGAGTACTCCTGGAAAGTAGGAGCTTGTGATAAGTCAGTTGCCATGTGTGACGTCAACATTTGTGACACACTAGCAGCTAGAGGGAAAATGTCCATCTCATGGACTGTACAAGAGTGAGACTGTACAAGTGAAGCAGACATAGAGTAGGTTTGAGAGCATAGCTGGCTGCATAAAAGGTATGAAGAGTAAAAACTTCCATTTAAATCTCTTCTAGTATCTCAGATGAGTTTGAGAGTGCAGAGGGATGAACTCTAAGGTTGTAATATTATTACACCCCTTCCAACCTTATCATTCTATGATTCTATGATTATACTCCAAATGGTTATAAAGTATTTCTTAGACTGCAAATTTCTGACTGGGCCATTTTAACAATTTGTATGTTTCTCTTTGACACAGTGTTAGAATGCATGAACTGTTTGCATCTTACTTTGTCTTTCCATGTATCTGATAGTTTTGTTTCTCACTGCTGCTGCTAAATTTGACCCTGGAGTGACAAGTGATCTCTGTAGGCAAATCGATCAGAGCGCATTCACGGGGTTTTGTGCTTATATCATGCGATACCACTTGAATTATGTCTTCTTTTTAATACCAAATTTGTATTTAGTACAGTATTTGGGTGTGATCTGTAGGAAGTTGCTGTATGAAAGAGATTAATTAAATCACAGACTTTAAATTGTAATTTTCCAGTGATGTTTTGTCTCACAGCTCACCACATCTGCCTGAGGACAGAAATGCTCTCTGTACTAGCAAAATGGGATTGAAGTGTCTCAAGAGTTGCTGCATTCAGCAGCAGCACCCAGTCCCCTATGGCCATTCAGGAGCACCTTGGTGATTCTGCAGACATCAGAACCTGCTCTAAAAGAGGCTGAAAATTGAGTCTGGTATCTCATCACTGCTGAGCTGAAAGTCAAACATCCCATAGTGACTCTCAGAGAAAAGAGCAATATATGAACTTGGAAACTTTGACCAACATTTTTCATTTGGTAAAGAGAGCTTTGTTTGCCCACACAAGACTACCTACATCCAGCTGCAATGGCAGACCTCCCAACTGCCCCATCATCAACAGTCTCCTCTGCTGCTAGTGTCTCTTTCTTCTCCCCATTCTTAAGTTGTATGGGGTATTCATCAGGTAGAGAAATATTTTAGGTAAAATACCAAGAATTAGGAAAAAGAAAAAAACACAAACACATGTGTAAGAGTAGGAACTAATATAAATGCATATATCCTATTCATCAACAAAGTAATTTGTTTATTTAGGTAGTATGGAGACAATTTTCTTCAGGCTTCTCTTTAGAGAAAAGTACTGAAAATACTAGCAAAAGTGTGTCCTGATTTCTCACTTTTTCTCTTCAGAAGAATATATATGAACTACTTGACACCTTCTGGTCAGCTGGCTGATATGATTGCTAAGCCAATCTCCATCATTTTTGAACTTTCATGAAGGACAGGAGAGGTGCCTGAGGACTGTAGAAAGGTCTATGTCACTCCAATCTTCAAAAAGGGCAGGAAGGACAACCCAGGTAACTACAGGCTGGTAAGTCTCATCTCCATCCCTGGAAAGGCGATGGAACAGGTCATCCTGAATGTTATCACTGAACATATGAAGGAGAAGATGGTTATCAGGGAGAGTCAACATGGAATCACCAAGGGGAAATCCTATTTGACCAAGCTGATAGCTTTCTACGAGTGCATAACTGGCTGGCTAGATGAGGGAAGAGCAGCGAATGTCATCTACCTTGACTTCAGCAAGGCGTTTGACACTGTCTCCCATAACATCCCCATCAGAAAGCTCAGGCAGTGTGGCTTGGATGAGTGGACATTGAGGNAGCTCACAAGGGACAGAGAACTTCTGGAGAGAGTCCAGCGCAGGGCCACCAAAACGATCAGAGGACCGGAGCATCTCCCTCATGAGGAATGGCTGCAGGAACTGGGACTGTTCAGTCTAGAGAAGTGGAGACTAAGGGAGGATCTCATTAATATTTACAAATATCTAAATGATGGGTGTCAGGAGGTTGGGGCATCACTTTTTTTTCTGTTTTACCTAGTGACAGGGCAAGGGGTAATGGGAAAGAAGCTGGAAAACAAAAAGTTCCATTTAAACATAAGGGAAAACTATTACATTCTTGAGGTGAAGGAGTCCTGGCACAGGCTGCCCAGGGAGATGGTAGATTCTTCTCTCTGGAGGTTTCTAAAACCTGCCTGGATGCGTTCCTGTGTGACCTGATCTAGGTTGACCTGCTTCTGCAGGTGGGTTGGACTAGATGATCTCTAAAGGTCCCTTCCAACCCTATCATTCTATGATTCTGTGATTCCATGACTGGCACCATGTGAAAAGCCAGTAAGATTTGAAACAGTGGGAGTAAGCGAACAGCTCTGCTGAAACAGTTAGCAGTAAAATAGCTGGTGATTTTGAAAATTAAATTGCCAGTGTTAGACACATAGTTTCAGGCTATCTGTACATTTTTTACAATGATACTATTGATCTTGAGTTTGGGACACTAGTAAATCACAAAAAATCAATTTGACAGTCTGTGCCAGATTCAGTCGAGGTTTCAATAAACAGCTCTATGTTAGCATAAATGTGTCCACAATGCATTTTCTGTTAAATGAGCTACATTTTTCAGAATCTTTGTGAAATAAGAATACTAATGTAGAAAATTTTTCAATGTGAAGTTCAAAACTGTGGAAGGTAAAAGCTTTGATGTTGACAGTTTTGTAGTGATCTAGTAAATGCTACATGACGAAGCAGTAGCATTTATGGCATTTTGCTACACATAGACTGAGCCACAGCAGAAGCTGAGCACTGGAACAGGCTGCCCAGGGAGGTTGTGGAGTCTCCTTCCTTGGAAGTCTTCAAGATCCGCCTGGATGCATTTCTGTGTGACCCAATTAAGGTGAACCTGCTTTGGCAGGGTGGTTGGACTAGATGACCTCTAAAGGTCCCTTCCAACCCCTACCATTCTATGATTCTGTGATTCTATGATTATGACTGCAGGAGACAACAATTTCCACCTGCAGGACTTCTGGGAGGGCACTTGCTCAGAGCAAAAATTGTGCAAACAGAACAGTGAAGGAAAAAAATTTGCTGTCCTACAGGGAAAAGTCATGCTCATCACTTGCACTGGAAGTTCCTCCATGATGCACACCAAGATCAGCCATCCAAACTCAGGCAGGAGGTCAGCAGGGATCACCGGAATGAGAGAAGTCCCTGCAGAAGTTCTATGACATTGGCCCTGTTAGATCCTCTCTGTCTTACTTGTCTCTGCTCTCAGAGCTCTTGCCTAATGCATCCAAGAGGCAGAAGTCACCTAGGATTCACAGCAGCATCTTTAAGGAAGTGGTGTATCTCTGTAACTGATATCTCAAATTTCTGAAGTTGTGAAGATGTTATAGCTGACATTTGTACATTGACACTACTATTAAGAACCATTTCTCATTGGGTTCTGTGGTGAATTTGCCACATGAGCCTATAGAGATACACACATACAGATACAGATATCCTCAGCCTTTAACTCACCTCTAGCCCCTTAATAACACCCTGAGAGACTGTAAACCATGGTTATTAGAGAAGAAAAAGGGATTCTCAACCCCTAGCTTTCAAGCTGGAAGACAGCAGCATAAAGACTGAGGAAAACATGAGACTAACTTTTGAGTTGTTTGCCCTTTCTGTAGCTAGTTAGTACTACTGCTAGTTGACATCACTTTTTGTGCACAGCAGGAATGTATCCTTCCTTTTTCTCACAATAGGAGTTTATCCTTCCTTCTTCCTGATTTAGTTTCAGTATTAGACCTAGTGAAAAACAAGAGACTCTGTTTTAAATTGACAGTTAAAAATGAATCTACAAATGCAGAACAGAAACACAAAATGTGAGGAAAGAAGGAAAATGGGACCTTAAAGAAGTACTGTACAAAAAAAAAGTTTAAGTGGTGAATGGAAGAATAAAATAATAAAATCATCATCTTAATGGTACAGGAAATAAAAAGTAATAATAGAATTTAGGAAGCTTATAATATATCAGACTCCTATTTAAAGTCAGAGTTGTGTATGTCTGCAGCCAGAATTAGGTTATGCCCCTGCAATAAGAGGTCTGACGGCAGCACAGTGACAAATCTGTACCAGCCCTACCCAGGAGTCATTCACTACATTGCCACACTATTTCAAGCATCATCGTGAGTTGCCCAGTCTAGTGGCCAGACCCTGAGTAATTTACATGGAGATTGGCAGCCCAGCTATTCTGTGAATGGCAATCAGGATTCCAAAATTTCAACTAAGCTGAGAACTTCATCGCAAAACTCTGGCAGTATATATGCAGGGTTGTATTGTCTTCACACACTTACCACATTATGTTTGCAGGGTAAACAGGAATCATTGTGTCACTTGCAATAAAATTTCTCCTATATTCAGCAGCAGTTTCCTCCTACTGAAAGGAACAGAAGCCTGACTGCAGATTTTTCCATTGTGTCCTGGTTTTGACTGGGATAGAGTTAATTTCTTCCTAGTAGCTGTTACAGGTCCGTGTTCTGGATTTGTGATGAGAACAGTGTTGATAACACAGGATGTTTAGGTTATTTTTGATCAATGCTTGCACAGCATCAAGACTTTTTCTCTGCTTCTCACTCTGCCCAACCAGTGATTCGGTTGGGAGTGCACAAAGAGCTGGGAGGGAGCATGTCCAGGATAGCTGACTCCAACTAGCCAAAGGGCTATTCCATACCATAGGATGTTATGGCTGGTATATAAACTGGGGATAGTTGGTGGCATCAGTCAATGGGTGGTGAGCAATTGCATTGTGCATCACTTGTTGTTTTCTTAGGGTTTTGTTTCTCCTTTTTTGTGTGTGTTTTTCTCCTTTTTGTTACAATTATTTTTATTCTATAATTCATTATTGGTTTTGTCTTTATATTTTATTTCTTTTTAGTTATTAAATTGCTCTTAATCTATATGTTTAAATTTTTTTCCTGATTTTTTCTCCCCATCCCACTAGGGCTGCAGTNGAGAACAGTGTTGATAACACAGGATGTTTAGGTTATTTTTGATCAATGCTTGCACAGCATCAAGACTTTTTCTCTGCTTCTCACTCTGCCCTACCAGTGATTCGGTTGGGAGTGCACAAAGAGCTGGGAGGGAGCATGTCCAGGATAGCTGACTCCAACTAGCCAAAGGGCTATTCCATACCATAGGATGTTATGGCTGGTATATAAACTGGGGATAGTTGGTGGCATCAGTCAATGGGTGGTGAGCAATTGCATTGTGCATCACTTGTTGTTTTCTTAGGGTTTTGTTTCTCCTTTTTTGTGTGTGTTTTTCTCCTTTTTGTTACAATTATTTTTATTCTATAATTCATTATTGGTTTTGTCTTTATATTTTATTTCTTTTTAGTTATTAAATTGCTCTTAATCTATATGTTTAAATTTTTTTCCTGATTTTTTCTCCCCATCCCACTAGGGCTGCAGTAAGCATCTGCATGGTGTTTAGTTCTGGCTGGGGTTAAATCACAAAACATTGGAAAAAGGCTTTTCATGAAAAATCAATGGAACCAAAATATTTTCTTTTGCCCAAAATGACTAACAAGGTAGCTTGGTGACACTTCCTTTATCTAGGAGAATGACGTTGGTCCAGGAAACCAAATGAGTGCTTGGGAGCAGAGTACAAAAATATGTCAAAGAAATATTGTCTGAATTTCACTCCTGATATAAAAGAGTGCAAGACTGTTGAACCCAGCTGAGTTGTAGTTCCTTATGAGAGCTGTAAATTTAGACTAATACCTTTAGCAAGGGAAGTTGGTTCAACACATACTGAAACTTGTCCCTCATTTAATATGAGTGCAATAGCTGTAGTTCATCCCAGAAGACGTCAAATGGTGGGAACCGCAGTTTTGCTACTCTGAAAATGGAATGTCAATGTATAAAAACGCACTTACAGCTTCATTCCATGAAGATGGTTTCTTTACATTCCAGCCTCTAGAAGCTGCTTTATAAACTTGCCTTCCAGGTGCTCTGGCTTACAGCCTGTTGCCTCTCACATTGGAGGTGTTTTAAGATTCCCTTCTGTTCAGTGGGAGGGCTTTTTGTAGAACGATGCACATACTTCATCAGCTCGTTCATTAAAAGTTGTTTCTAACAAAGTTTATGGTGCAATTATGAATAATGCAAGGCAGCTACATTACTCTACATTTTCCCATTGGTTCATAAACACAATTTGACTACTAGAGAGCACAGCAGTTCTGCTTTCTGCAAACTATCTTTCTGGAGGCAGTGCAGATACCTCAGAACAATGCCAGAAGAGGGATCCAGTGAAAACAGCTAGCATGGATGGATGCTGCTTCTTATTCCTAACATAGCCATAATATCTGCATAGCCCTTCAAAAGGTCATGCAGACATACCCTGCTCCTCTCCATTCATTCTGGCACTTCACTTCTGTCCAAAATTGCCAAAATGGACTAAGGTTCTTAAAACCCAAGCGCTGCATTCTTCCCCATGTCTACCCTCAAAGCAAACAGGAACACTATTTTAGTGAGTCCATAAAGGACTATCAGTTTTTGCTTTGCTCTTTGAACACAGCTTTTACACAGTTAAAAGGCTTTGGGGTATGGTGCCAGAACCCTACAGCACTGCTACAGGTATGCTAATTCCATTTTCCGAGCCACAAATGCTCCTGATTGGCACAAGGCCATCCACATATTCCCAGTAGACTGGAACAGATAAGAGTTGTGCAAACAATGTCATCCATCATAAGAATATTGCTGTGATATATGGTCTGATTATCAACCTACATTTATTTCTTTGAAGTTCTTCACTTTTACAGTTCTGTTTTGGAAGAATGGAGTGGGGACAAGCTGTGCTTATGAAAAGTCTGTTAAAGACTGCAACTCAGACCAGTGAAGGCAGAAAAATACACAGTCAAGCCGAGCTCCTTCCATCAATGAAGAACTGTCAGGACCTGATGCATCACATCAGTTGTACACAGGATGAGCCAAGGTTAGTCTTGCACAAACAGACAAACTGAGAGGACAGGACATTTATAATCCTCTTCCAAAAGATATCAGATTATGTGAAAATTAGATCTGGGATGTAAATTCACTGTCTGGAAAATAACAAAGAAACAAGGGAAGGCAATGCTACAGGTCAGTGGATTACACTGAAAACACAATGTAAAATCACACATAACAGATGGCATGGAGATGTGGGGCGAGAGAGTAAAGCTCTACTCTGCAATCATTCTTTGGAGATTCACTCAGCTACTCCATTTCGAGTCGGTACAGCCTGCTCACAGTAAGGTTAACTGCTTTTCTCTTTGTCAGTAAACAGGTTGTTCCTTAATGAACATACCTGTTCTTGGAAGGACTCATACACCACTGGTAAAACTAAATACACAGGTACTATTTCACAAGGGGCCTTTTGGGAAGGAAAAGAAGCCACAAACTCCTGTGGAGGAGGCAGATACTCAATCTTTCTCAAGTAGCTTTTTCTTCATGTTGCCCTTGCTGGTGTCTCTAGCATCCTCTCTGTGCAAAATATAGTGATAAGACTGTCCTGCACAAGTCCAGGACAGTCCAGTCAGTGTTCTAGATTTAAGCTTCAAGATCTATAAATTAAATAAATAGATAGATAGATAGATAGATAGATAGATAGATAGATCCATTCTCCTTCATGCTGCCTGCTCTCTCTAGCCCCTGACAAGGTTTACCATCTGGCATCAACTGAACTAAAGTTTAGGTTTAATCAAGTCCAGTATGCTACCGAGGTTTCATGACATTAGGAAACAGAGAATAAGAAGAAAGGAAGGACAGTGAAGGAAATATAGGATATGGATGAAGCTTTTGCTTTTGCTTTGTACAAATAAAAGCTTTTCATCTTTTTTTTTTTTTTTTCTGTCCCCAAAACAAGCCATATGGGAGACTGCACATTCACTATGTATAGACACGCTGCTGTACTCACACTGACAGGTCAAAGAAGGCTAGAGCTTCCTCTGCCCTTGCTAGCTCTGGACCTGTAAACACAAGGAAGGAAGATTTGAAGACACCAAGGCTGACTGGACATGAATCAGTTCAGCTCTGAAGGTGACCTAACCTGTTGCTAATTCGACTCAGCAAGTAAACCCTGCTAACTGACATTTTAGTCAGTCAAGTTCAGGTCCAGATCACATGATCTAGAAGGCTCCCAAAACTAACCATCAGACTGAGCTTTTTACTGTACAAGTAACTTTCTGCGGTTCAGCAAAATTTAAGCCAGCAAGCTTAGTGGAATGGATGAGCTCATACACACAGAAGAGTCTTTAACCACAGGGGTGATTGATAGAGACTAGGTGAACATGATCAAGTGTTGATAAATCAAGAAATGTAACATCACTGAGAAAAAAAAAAGAATTCTGAAAAGCATATCTGATATTTGTATCCATATCTGTGAACTGAGATAAGGATTAACCTGATGCTTTATTGTAAAACAGTTCTATAAGGAAGGAGGTTACTGTGTTTTGGCCCTTGAATGTCCTGCAAGATAAAACATATTTCACAAGGTGTGAATAAGGAATTTGAGATTATTTCCTGATACAGAGATTACTAAAGGTGGTAATGGAATTGACAGAAGGGGTAAGATTAAAAAGTATATGCTGTTCTTGTATGTGTTTTAGAAAGAGTTCAGATAGTGTCAGACATCAAGATGATATTAATAGGGGAGTTGTGCAAGACAGAGAGAGGATTTAAGTCTGGGCTTTCCTTGTATTTCAGTTCTGAGATTACCTTATTGTCAACCCTCAGTCAAATCAAGATTCAGAAAAGATACCTTAGATTCTTTAGTCGGTGGATTTTTTTTCACTCTTTAAGTTCTCTTTTCTTTCTGCTTTGGCCATGAAATATTTCTTCCATATCCAGTATAATAATACCTTTCTTTTATGTATGTTCTACCCTCCCTAAAAAAGACAAAGAAAATATTTGCTCTATCATCACAAAGCAAACAATATTCACACATCAAAACCAAACAGAGTGATGGGCTTATGAAATGGGTTATTTGACAAAACAAACTGCAATTGCCAGAGGTGACATTTAGTGGTACAAGAGGAGCCCATCCAATTTGATTTTTAAAGTTTTCATAAAATTCAGCTGCCAGAAATCTGCACTGCAGTCAGTAACACTACTTTGATCTATATTGACTGAGAATTTACACTACCATTTTCACATGAAATCTATTCAAGGAACATTCAGAAACTTTTTTTTCTTTTTCTTTTTATAGAGTCAGTATGTGAGGGAAACTGAAACTTTCCTGTAAAAGAGGTGAAAAGAAGTCTCTATTCAACAAAGGCCAAGCAGTCAGCTCTATTTTTCTCTTATAACAACATATATTAACAATGATTCTATTGCAGCTATCAAAGTATAGCCTCTGTAAAAGATATGCAGAAGGGAGAGAGGTGGAACCACCATTCAGCATTGAATGCAACCTCAGCAAAAACTATACAGGGAAGGAAGCTGTGATGCAACACTTCAGAGGAGTGGTAAAAGGTATATCCCGGCACCATCAAGTAAAAGATCTGGATAAGGGGACAGAATGCACCCTTAGTAAGTTTGCAGATGACACCAAGCTGGGTGGAAGTGTCGATCTGCTTGAGGGTAGGGAAGCTTTACAGAGAGATCTAGATAGGTTGGATGGCTGGGCCGAGGCCAATGCCATGAATTTCAATAAGGCCAAGTGCCAGGTCCTGCAGTTGGGCCACAACAGCCCCCAGCAGGGCTACAGGCTTGGGGAGGAGTGGCTGGAATGCTTCCAGGCAGAGAGGGACCTGGGAGTGCTGATTGACAGCGAGCAGTGTACCCAAGTAGCCAAGAAGGCCAGTGGCAACTTGGCCTGGATCAGGAACAGTGTTGTCACCAGGAGGAGGGAGGTGATCGTTCCCCTGTACTCAGCTCTGATGAGGTCGCACTGTGTCCAGTGTTGGGCCCTTCTCTACAAGAAGGACATTGAGGTGCTGGCGAGGACCCAGAGGCAGGCGACCAAGCTAGTAAAGGGTTTGGAGCATATCATATATGAGGAACGGCTGAGGGATCTGAGGCTGTTTAACGTGGAGTAAAAAAGGCTCAGGGGAGACCTTATTGCTCTCTACAACTACCTGAAAGGAAGTGGTAGTGAGGCAGGGGTCAGTCTGTTCTCCCTAGTAACAAGCAATAGAACAAGAGGAAAATGGCCTCAAGTTGCACCAGGGAAGGTTCAAGCTGGGTATTAGGAGAAATTTCTTTACTGAAAGGGTTGCCAGGCATTGGAAGAGGCTGCCCAGGGAGGTGGTGGAGTCACCGTCCCTGCAAGTGTTTAAGAGATAGTTGGATGTTGCACTTAGGGAAATGTTCTAGTGGTTGATAGGGCTGGGACAAGGGCTGAACCTGATGATCTTAAAGGTCTCTTCTAGCTGAAATGATTCTATGACTCTATGATTCTATGACTGTTATAAAACATCGGTCTGTTAGATCCTCCTTTTCTGATGGAGGAAAAAGAATTGTTTTCTTCCTGTTTGCTGAAGTGGGTTTAATAAATTAGATCCCAGAGGGATTCTATGATGTTTTTTTAAACAAACAATGTGAAGTATATCTTAACCTCAGCAACTCTTTATGCTGTTTATTAAGCATGACAAGATTAGACAGTTACAGCCAAGGCCTTCCTCATTCTACTAAAATTGTTCGCACTAGATTTGGGCTTTATTAAAAAGCATTCTTCAGGGGAAATGTGAAATCTTATTCTTTAAAATTTGAATTTTGCTATAAATTTTGACTTTTTTAAGGCTAGCTATAGTAAAGGTTCTTCAATTAAGTCCCTTCCGGTGTTCACTTTTTAATTTAAATTCAGCTGTGAATGTGCGAGCAGGGGTGGCAGTGAATAAAAGGTGTGGGGTAATGTTGGAAGGGGATGGTGAGGAGAAGTCACATGAGTAGTAAAATAAGAAGAAAACTAATATTGCCTAGCAACCTAAGGAAAAGAAAATGTGCCTGGCAACAGAAAGGAAAGACTTAGCTGCAAAGAGAACACTTGCCAGGAAAGAGAGACAAAGAGAAAGAAAATTCATAACATAACAGCACTCAGAAGAGGGGGATGGGAAGGAGCAAGAATAGTTTAGAAATTTGGAAAAGAGAACCATCTAGAGCTTGTGTTGCACAGAAAGGGCAAAGAGCTTTACAGAAATGGATACTGATAATTACCTGCTTTGGCTTATTATGGTGATGAACACAAACTGGAGATTTACAAGATTTTTGGTGATGAACAAAAACAAATGTGTGGTCACCCTTGCCATTATACTTGGAACTTCAGAGGGGAAACTGAACTCAAATAACCCTATTAAAAAACCCTCAGGAGACCCATTACCTGGGATAGAAGAAAATATCCATTTATGTTCCTCACAGAATAGAACCTTGTCCTACCAAGGACTCCAGAGTCTGAGAGAATAGGCAAAATTCAGCTAGTAAACACTAGCGATGCAATAGCAAAACTCAAAGATTTAGAGTAGCTGGTAGATGGAGAGCATGGACAGCTGCACCCTCCTAATTAGGTGCCTCTACACTTTACTGGGAGTCTAACTTGCCAGCAGTATGTGACTTTTTGTGTGTTGGAAAAAAAGCAAAGTGCTGACCACCATAGCACAAGACAACATTTGTCCTCAGTCCCATCAAGAAGAATCGATTGAAAATCTCTTTGAAAATACAGTTCTTTGATAACTTCACCGATGGGAATAGTTATATGCAGATGAATTTTCAGCTATGCTAATCTTGACACCAAACACCATGTAATCTTCAATCTTTCTGTTAAAAATTCTACTGATTGCAGCAAAGGTAATGGAGATTAGCATAAAAGAATTGAGAATAAAGCATCAAAAAATGAAAAAAGTAATTTATTCTGCTCAGGGACCGCAAACACTGAGAAGCTTAGATCAAAATCATATGGCTGTTTCACCATGGGACTATAGGGTAGCGTTAAGGTTGTTTCAGTGGCCTAATTGTATGTATGTGGATGTTTTCTGTTATTTGGGACAACTGTAACACTGATGATATACCATGTTGTCAATAACTGTTTTGGAAACAAATCCTTTTTATTTTTTTTTTCAATTTAGCTGTAGCAACATCTTATTAAATACAAACTATTTTTTAAAAACAAATATTCCTCAGAAACCACAGTTATTTCTTCCAGGAAAGCTGAAACTTTAACATCCTGAACATCTTGAATGACACTTGCAGGAACGAGGGTGTTAGACCTAGGGCATAAGTAAGAGATTAGCAGTTTATATTACATCCAGATTAGTTAGCAATTTATAAAATTGAGACAACTTCCCTCTTGGTGCTGGAATGGAAAAAGAGTTAGATGTTTTTCTCTTTTTTTTCCAGCAGACTTCTTTAATTCACAAAAGTCTTTCATTTTTTTACAGTCTGCCTCTGCTTTGAAGTTAGCATCTGTTACAGCTTCACTGCTATCCTATAACCAACTCATTTGACCTATATTGCAGGTCCCTCCTTTGCCATTGTTTTACATGGGCATTTAATGGCTAACACTGTGCCTAGCAGTCTCTTTTTCTTGTGTTTTTTATTGTAGCTGGGTCTCTGCTTAATATGTGCTAGCCATTTGTACGTAATAGTTATTTGTTGCAATGGAGTGCCCTGGCAGGAAGCAGAGTCTTGATTTTCTGACACAGCTCTGCTGATCCCTGCACTATGCAGATCAGCAGTGGTGTTGATGGGTAAATGCTGCTGCCTCTTGACTTTTCTGACTCTTCTTTTCCATGGCTTTCTGGGAGCCTTGGGAAGCAATGATGCATTGGGAGAAACAGCACTAGTCGTTTAAATGTCATTTAAATGATCTTTGCTGGTTTCCTTATTTCAGACTAAAGGAAGTAAGTTTTATATTTAATGTATTATTAAGTTTTATGGAAAAAAGAAGGGCTCAATTATTTCTGTGTGAAAACACTTTCCTTTCACAGGTATTGGAAGTTATTCTTCTGGTTTCCAAGTAAATATCTATTTAAGATTTTCTTTCTGAAGAAAAATTTTACTGTTACTCTTCAACATTTCTGGGCATGACAACAACACAGCAAAGGTTCTTTTTTTGAATTCTACTCCAGCGTATTGGAGCATCACGTAAGAATTACATGTCCTTTCATGCCTTTCAGTTTCCAAATATCTTCTGTGTCCTGGCTTTAGTATCTCTAGGAAAGCCCATATTCCAGAAGATGGAGAAATAATCTTTGACCTTACTTCTCTTCTGTAAAAACAAACTAATCTGATCTTTCTGATTAGTGGTCTGGGATTTCCAAAGGGTAAAATATTCTTTGCTGGTTTTGATTATTATAGTCTTTACACTTCCCATAAGGTTCCTTGGATGTTCATTCCTCAATAATATGTTCATTTCTGAATTCAGGTAAATTTTGGTGGGTTTTTTTTTATATCCCAGATATAAATTGTTTGTTTACTGTCTTGTCATTAATGCACAGATTACTCTACAACCAGGAACATATTCTTATGACATTGTCTCCTTATGGACTGCACTGTTTGAATGCATAAATACTTTCCATTTCCTAACATTCACTCAAGCTGATGCTGCTCTTTCTAGACCCTCTTGTCATAAGTAGGAAAAATCCAAGTATGATGTTATTCTATTTCCTGAGCCACTTAAGCTGAACCAGAGAAGCTGCAGTTTATCTGTGAAAAAGTGTAAATTTATTGGATAATATTTGGTCAATGGCCTCTACATGATGATTTCCAGTGTCTTATGACAGGTTTGTGACTTGAAAAGAGCTAAGATCAAATGACAGAACTATTCTGTACTGGAAAGTCAGCAACCAGGATCTCCATTTTATTCAAACTTACTCTTCTCTGCCGTTCAGGACCCTAATGGCAAAGCTGGTTTTGCCCGTACTGCTCCCTGGTCTCCTTCAGATGCACCGTTCTCTTGTCCCCAGCTGCTTCATAACTTTGTGAATAATTTTATTTGGTTTTGTTTATTATTTAAAAAGGTCCCAGTCTAACATTTCAAGGACAGAACATAACAGAACTGAGAGTTTCAAATAAAACCTAAGATCTATGAGATCTGTCTCACGGGATCCTTGGGTCTTTCATGTATTTTGATTAACACATTCCCTTGGAGTTTTAGTTTCCCTGGTGCTGTCCAGACTTCTTCAGAAGACAACAGATTCCTGATTAAGAGAATCTGAGATTTCCTCAACTACAGTATGCCTGTGTTTATTCTAATATTCACTTCTCAACATTTTCTTTAACAGTGTTACAGTCTGACTTGCCATGACATTAGCATGTAGTATGGTCTTTTCATAAGCCATACAGTAAATTCAAATTTAGTCTTTGATAAGGGGAATTCTGTTCAGTGATTTTATGCCAGTGTCAACTTCTGATACAAAACTTTAGCTTTCCTAAAGTTTCTTGATGTTTACAGGACTGCTGCTATACTCAGTAGTGCAGATGATTCATTTTCTTTGCTATCTTGACAGTAACCTCATAATTTCCCCATCAGCATTTGCACATTATCACCATGAAATATATCTTCATAATCTGTTAAAATTCTCAACAGGGCCCAGGGCCCCAAGGGAAAGATTATGTTCCTTTATCTCTCCGTTTTGATTTGCAGTTGAATAGGTGATGCCAAGCAATGAATAGAAGAGTTACTATGATTTCTAGAACTGTTTCACTGTATATTCCTCAACCATTTATGCTTGCAGGTTGGCACCATCACAGTTGCATAGTATATCCCTAGTAATTTCATTTCTCAGGTCAAACATCATTTATGTCCTTGCATATTCACACAGCACCACTGGATGTTCCTTCCTTATCAGCATATACATGCTGACTCAGCTTTGTTTGCTTCAAAATTACATTTTCTTGCTTGCTATGAGTCTGGCTAGCCCCCTGTCCATTCATTTCATGCACCACATGTTGTATTATAACATAATGGGCTGGTGTGGTTTAACCTGAGCCAGCAAATAAGCACCACACAGCTGCTTGCTCACTTCTCCTTCCAGTGAGATGAGGAGAAGAATCAGGAGAAAAGTAAAAACCCATGAGTTAAGAACAGTTTGCTAACTAAAATGAAATGAATTATAGTAACAAAACCAATAATAATAAATAATTGTTGTAATTAAAAAGAATCTAACAAAAATTAGAACTAACATTTAAGAAAAAAACAAGTGATGCTCTGTGCAACTCACAGCTTTCCAATCAATATCTGAGCAGTGATTTGCACCTCCCCACCAAAATCCACAGTTCAGGCATGGCATTCTGTGGTATGAAATCGCCATATCCTACCATGCTCTCTCCCAGCTTCTTGTGCACTCCCAGCTCACTCACTGGCAGGGCAAGGTGAGAAGCAGAAAAGGCCTTGACATGTGCAAGCATGGATCAGCAATAACCAAAACATTCCCATATTATCCACACTGTTCTCAGCAGAAATCCAAAACACAGCCCTGTAGTAGCTACTAGGAAGAAAACTAAATCCAGATGAAACCACGACACAGGCCTCATTATTTCTAAAAGAAAACTAATCCTGTTTTTAGAGATGCTGCAGGCACAGGGAGCATTGCAGTTAGATACAGTACAGCATTTTTCTTGGTGCATGTTTCAAAACCTTCTCCAACTTGAATTCAATTTCCCAAGCTCTTTGCAAACTGCTTCTGTCTTTTTCCTGCTTTCCTGCCTATACCTTCAATGAGTAACAGCATAATAACCATGAATTGTTCCTGACAGTAATAATTCTTAATCAGTCATGCCAAGTGATTTCTCACCGTGTGTGACTGGAAGTAGATTTTTTTTTCCCCATGGTATTTTATATGGTGTGGAGATGTTGATTTTCATTGAGATTCTTATAAGACTTTTCTCTTCGACTTTACATTTTTAATCTGTGGATTAACTTGAATGAGGAGAGAAAGCTTGTAGCTCTCATCTAAGAGCTTTTCTCAAAAGAATTGATATCTTTATGACCATTTTACAAGATATAAGAGGACAGTACCAAACAGAACAGATTTCACCTGTTTGAACAACATGAAACACGGTTAAGATTTTTATTGCCCACATTAGATTTTGTAACACCTGCTCTGCCACTAAAGCAGGAAATGTGTCACCTCACTGTTCAATGGAAGTACTGTGGTAACAACTCAGGTTTTGAGAACTGCACTGCAGTCATCTGCTCTCACGATAAAATCACTTTTTTAGGTGTGAGTGGCTTTGTTCAAAGAACAGTGTCCACTTTTGATCGGCAATGGGCACTTCAGTCTGAGTTCAACATTTGAATTTATCTTGGCAATCAGCTTTGAGATTACAAATGTTTTTCCATGTAAATCACAGTTAGATTGTGGTGACATTTTTTTTCCTGACATTTTTCTCATTTGCTTTAGTTTTTAAAAACCTTTGACATTTAGACAGACTACATATGTCAGCCAAAGCTGTATGCCATGGACAGAAATGACAACAGGAAAGAAATAGATTGGTCCCAAGGCACTGAGTCAAAATTAAAAGCCAATTTATTTAATTAAAATTGCACAGATGACAAAGAAAACCATCAAAGTATTAAAATGAGAAATAGAATTAGTAGAAAAATAGCAAATGTGAAACTGATAATCCCATCTACACCAAGGATATCAATGACTGTCAGAGATATCCATGTCCCCACAGTCTCAGTAAGACTTGCTCAAATATTCCTGGAAATTCCTACATCTTTGTGACTCCTTTGCCAGCCCCAGGTGGTGGTTTCTGTGCTGGTAGGTATTCTTCATTGTGGCTCAACTTCCTACTGCGCAGCTTCCCTAGTTAAATACAGATGCAATTTATCAACTGATCAGCTCCAATTGGACAATAAGTCATGGCAAGTACAGACGATAAACCGAACAAGTAGATCCCAGCATTTCTCCTGATGCTCCCTGTGCAGCCCTGAGCTGAACAGCCATCCACCTCCTCCGGCTCTGCACTGCTCCAGAGAACAGCTCTCCTTCCTTGTATATATTTTAGTCCTTGAAGTATGCAGAGTGAATATAATAGTACTGGCTCTGTGGGGAGACAGGACAATGACTTCTTTCAAAGGAGCCCTGGCAGACACACATCTGGATTATCACATATGGAGGGGTGAGGAGATCCTCTGTTGGACACACCTAAGCATGATTTCCTCAGCATTTGTGAGAGATTTCTTCTTCATATGAGTCCACTGCTCCTCAGCAGCCTATTCTTTACACACAAGCACAAAGCCTCAAAAAAGCCACAGCCTGCTCAGTGTCTTCCCACCAACTCTGACATCTTTGCTGAATACTGAAGTTGTCTGAAACACTATTATCTGAAGATTGGTTGTGAGAGGTCAGTCCATAGTTAAAAAAACCTTCTCCATAGTGAAATGGGACAGAAAGTGGAAGAGGGACAGTAATAGCTATAAAAAAGTTAATGGGGTTTCCGTTGTTGCTCAGATAACCTCAATAGTCACCCATAACAATAAAGGCCGTCATAGCTATATTATTTATGAAAAGCTAAAAACAATCAAACCCCCTAGATAAATTTGTGAAGAGAAAATCAAAATTCATGTGCCTTTCTCAGATCAGATTCCTGAGGACTTCATAGAGACACTTTGCTAGAAGACTGGTAGTTCAGCAATACATATTCCACCAAAGACAGCTGACACCACAAATGGCTGGTAAAGGGCTTGATTTCATTTTTGACAAAACTGATGAAAGTAACACAGCATTGTCTAATTTTCTTCTTTTTCTTCTTTCCCCCTGTGTTTATTTTTCCTTCTGTATCTTTCTCCAGCAGGTTCTTTGTTCTTGTCTCTTACAAGGATGCAATTTGCTTCCTTTTAGCTTTTTTTTCTCTGTTAAATTCTTTCCCACTTTTCATATCCTCTTAATTTTTCCTGCCTTAGTATTTCTCTTCCTTTTCATCCCTAATGCATATCATATACCCACACACACGACCAGACACTCAGAGTCCTCTTGACATTTCCTTTTCTTCCCTCTCATCCCTTGTTTTCCCTACCAGATGGCCAAGCCAAAAATGTCACAAGAACAGCTTGTTCTCATGATGTGTAAATACTACAAAAGCAGACACAGTCACTGTATTTTCACCAAGAGAGACCCAGAAGATGGGTCTTTTTCCACCAACCTCAGAGATTTCTGTACCCTTAAAATTCACAATACTCTCTTTCTTCCTCCTCTGTCACTTGAAGTAGGACAGCTGTTCCCTGGCTGGCTGAAGGCAAGTTTCAGAATGACTATGATTCGCAGATGCATATGTCCATGGCACAAGTGCAGGACCTTCAGTTTTATTACCGAATGAGGTTAAAAAACAGTGATCCAGAAAAAGTTGACGTAATCACACTAAGTATCTCACAAACAGGAAACAAGATACCACCTGTCACAAGGCATTTATAATTTGAATTAATTCAAGTAGAAGACAAGATACATAATGGATACAGATAGAAAGGGGCAATCAAAGGGAACAGTGAGACATTATTCCTCATCCTGATGGGACCCAGGCCCGACATATCTGTGCTATAAACTGTGTTAGAGAGATCTTTTGTTAAACTCAATGACAAAATTACTTCTTCTATGACAGTCTATTTTTAGAGAGCACATAGAAATATTAACAAGAAAAAAAAAAAAACTCCATTGAAATCTTTCCTGGGAGGTTTTCTCCCTGAGTTCTTTAATTCTACTTCCTTTACCTAGCAAGCATCTTTCACTTCTGACTGCAAAAACCTGCAGACCTCAAACTTATGGGACAGAGCTGACTAACTTTTAGTTGAGTATATATACGTCTTCAAGATTTTTCTTTAATGTGGGAGGAATATTTGTTGATGTCTGTATTTTTTGGAATACACAGTTTAAGTCAGATGTTTGGATTCATTGCCTACATCCTATATTCTGACAGCTATATTCCAGTTCTGATATGCAAGTGAACAGGTAGACATGTGCGGCACCTCTGTTTATAGCACAAAGTCTATAGTTTAGGTCATCTTTCAAATAGATCTAGTCGTTCAATCCTCCAAACAAATGTGTAATGAAACAACTTTCTGGTCTGGCACAGGCCCCTGCAAGCAGCCTCTCATTAAAACATGGAAATCTAGTGTGCCAAGTGTCCTGCGTTATAGTGTCTGGGGACACAATAGACTTCATACTGGGTCCAGTACAATCAGCTTTCAAACTTAAATAATTGCCAGTGTGAATTTCAAACTTAAATAATTGCCAGTGTGAAGTCATGCAGTTTTCCACAGAATTGTTCCCAGACTGGAGAGATTTCACTTGCTTATCAAGGCACAAGTGAAGTCAGAATCAGATGACCAGGGTACAATTTAGGTTGCAAAGGATCACTGGGGACCATCAAGTCCATATCTCATTCAAAGGAAGGCCCACTTCGAAGTTGGAGCCTAAAAGCTGATGTGCAAAGAATAGTACAGAAAGCTACAAGACAGAGACACAGGGGGGAAAAGTGTCACTACTGCTGAATGTAACTGGAAGAAGGTAGAAATTGCAATGGATGTCAGAGTGAAGAACTAGAGACAAAAGAGTGCAGACATGGTAGCACACTTCTTACAATCCAGACATTGATCTTCTCCAGCACCAGAAGTAAAGCTATCTAAATGCACTTCTGATGCTGACAGTTCTCTAATTTTGCCAGAAAACACTGATATGCTGTAATATCAGGCAGAAAAGGAAGGAGAGAGAAGGCAAAGGACTGAAAAGAGACATTCTCTGAACTTTCATTTCAGTACATGAAGACTAAGAGCAATAACTTCCATATGCATTGGAGTTTTATCTACCACTTGCACATGCTAGACACTAATAGCTATTGGAAGCTTTTGGAGATGTCTGGACTTTTCTTCCATTCTTTTGGGATAGAAGGATATGATACAACATTGGGAACCAGAGTAGGAAGAGGCAAGAGGATGGGCATCTGTGAAGTCATCCTGAATGGACTGTGGCAACTGGTTCTAGGGACTTAATTATTCCAGAAGCATCCTAACTCTGTACAAGCCTGGACATTGAGCATAAATTCCCACTGAGAAGACAAGCTTCTGAGGCAACCCTCCACTTATTTCTGGGCAGTGAGTCATTCTGGATTCGAGAAAACCCTGTTTTGCAATTCTGTAGTCTCACCTGTAGGTCTTAAACCTAGTCACTGTGTTGCCAATGATGAACTTGCCTCTGCTTTTTCCCAAGCCCAAAGTTGCAAGTGAAAGGAGAGACATCTACCCATCATTCCAGGATCTTCATCTCCTCCTGCCTACCTGTAAGTTCAGCACAGAACAAGAGGAGAAGAGAAGCATCTGTCTCTCTGGCAGGAGCCCTGAATGACGTTTACAGAAAGTAAGAACTTGCAGAAGGCAGTCATGCCGGGACATCCGTTCCCACTCTCTGAAGGCTAGAGTTTCTCTGTCACATCATGACTGGCTCCAGTAGGAGCCAAAATAACATTACA
This sequence comes from Urocolius indicus, assembly GCA_013401255.1. Lineage (NCBI taxonomy): Eukaryota > Metazoa > Chordata > Aves > Coliiformes > Coliidae > Urocolius > Urocolius indicus. Next base: position 45,843 of record WBNH01003429.1, on the reverse strand, counting down.
TGTAGTGAAATAACTTATACTCCACATGAGGTAGAGTGCCACTTTGCCAGAACAGCTCTAATTAGACTATTCTGATACTGTCTCAGTATACTAGGCAGGCCTAAATTAAAAGGTGCTTTACAGTTCTTTCTGAAAACTACCCATGCAAAAAGCAGCATGAAACCAAGGAGGAAGGATACTAAGATGTGGGAAGGAAGAGCGTGAAGCAGACACTAGGAAATCACTCTCTGCACGCAACTGGAAAAAAAAAAACAACTAAACACCAAAACCAACTAGGTGCTGCAGGAAGAACTCTGGAAATTCTTGGTTTTGAAGAGAAGCCATTTTAGCTCAATTAGAACATGGTCTTCATGTTATTACCCAGCATGTAGCTCATGAAGAAAAAAAATGGCTTTGAGTTTCAAAGTATGTCTTCAGGGGAGATCAAGATGCTTTGGGAAGAAAGGGGAGCAGAAAAAAGAGCACAGCAAAGCTTCTGAACCTACAGCTGCAGTTGTGTTTTGTGTCAGCAAATAATTTGCTTAAACTGCAGACTGTCACAAACAGAAAACAAATAAATGATTTATGCTATACGTAAAATTGCAAAAGCATCACTCAAGTCCTCTGTTTTCTATTAATGTAAATACATAAATTTCACAGGTGGCTTCTGTCTAAAGAATCTGTGGCATGCTTTGCTAGTTCTGTGTTCTGCAAGAGAAGAATGTAGAATACTAGTTATAAAGCACAATAACACCTTAAAAAAAAAAAGGGGGAAATTATGCAAGGCAATGAAGGCAATTGAATACATTTTCAGAGCTCAGGTTGTTATAACACCCTGGTTCAAGTTACAGAAAGACGTGCATTTCAAACGAGTATAAAAGGCTTCTCCTTAATTCTATGCATGAACTTAATTACCAAATTTTGTGAGAAAAAATGGAACTTTTCAATCTTTTTAAAGAAAGTATTAAAAAAGTATCTGTTAATCCTCAGAGAAGGATTTTTTTTTAAATATTCCTTCTTGTCATGGTTGACTTTGCTTTTTGTATCCTAGCTACCAAAATTAGCATTTTTGGGTATCTCTTGTCATAACATCCCAGATGACTGTGACTTTTAAATCATATACAAAAACTAGCTATCATTAATCACAAGCTGACTGATGTTTACTAACAAAAATTACTTCTATCTTCAGTTCTGTTGGCTGCTTCCTTTGGCTGTACTTCACGAGGGAACAACTGCTGAGCTGCAAGCTACATATTGCTAATCTCTGAATTTTAAGTTTTACCTCTTCCTCTTTCCCTCTGTTTCTATTTCAGGCATAGGGAAGTGGAGTGAAACAAGAGCTTGAAACTCTGGTCCAAAGGCCAGCACTCTCATTTTTTTTCCACTTGTGAAACCTTTCCTGTTTTAAGTACCTGAATTGGCCCTATCAATCCAGTGTCATAATCTTATTGAATACTTTCAACTTTATCTACAGAGAGGTATACTCCTGCTCTTATCCATCTAGGAACAAAAAGGAAGGCTTAAAACTTGTGGCTTGCTCAGTTTCAAGATGTACATTTGAGACATAAACTGAGCATCCCCCAAACCCTATGGCATAGCGGGAGGGCAGAGCAGTTGCGAGTGCCCCCGTGTCAAAGTGCCGGATGGGGTTGGCCTTCTGATAGCCATTACATTCTTTGTATGAGTGTGGTCAGGAGAGAAAGGACACCCTAGCAACTCCATAGGTTTCCAGTTGCAACTTCAAAAATAGCTGTAGCTTCAAGTAGCAATTATACCAAAGTGCAGGATGCAGCATGTATACACACAGCAGAAAGGAAAAGCTGGGTGCTACCTCAAAATTCTGCTTGGAGTTTCTTGAATCCAACATAAAATCTGTCTCCATAAGATATGAGAGCTAGTAGCTGCATGACAAAAAGGGGCCAACTTTGTCTCTTTCTGGTTTTTATCTCCCTTTTAAAGTGGAAAGGCTTGGACTAAAGTATTTTCCATGGTGCTTTAGTTCCTACATATCCATGTCTATGTTTTATTTGGCAAATGGGAAAAAGATAGGAATAGAAAAATAAAAAATGTCTTTTTCAGAGTTTTTGGCAAAGTCATGTAAAAGCTTTCTCCTGACCATCAACAGCAGCCAGCAGTGAAAGATAAAATGCATTCAGAGGAGGGAAAAACAAAAAAAAAATGGATAACTGATATTCAATTTCTTATTTTTCTCTGCAATCACAGAACAAGAAAATATGTAAGGTAGTTTGGTAAGTCAATAATTAAAGGTTTTAACAATGTGTTTGAATGTACCACCTTGGAGTTTTAGGCATAGTTTCTGTATGTGATATATTCTTGGTTAGATACACACATGCTCTGTGTACAGGTATAACAGCATGGAATTCTAATACCAGGTACATAATACATCCACTACAATATGGACTGCTCTGAATTTAGCCTCATGTATATAAGAATCACTACACATTCTTCCATACCAGCATAGCTTTTCAGTGTTAGGCTTATCGTGACTGAGAAGTTTATGTAATGTGACTTCATTTTTATGACTTCAAAATGTTGGAAACTTTGTCCTTGAATGGGCTGATTTTGAAAGTTGCTGTAAGAAATTGCTATATCAAAATGGAAAGGGCAACTCTTGCCTTTTCCTATTTTATGTTGCAGATCAGAGAGTTCTTCCTTCTCTGCTCTTTGGATTACTCCTCAGTACTGTATACTAGTGAAGTCTACATCTGCCATCATTCCTGGCCTTTACTTGCAAGGGCAAGTGAAAACTGCTCCGCTATCCACTGCAACACAAAGACATCCAGTAAGAAAATGTTGCATGCACTCAGCTCAAAGGAGAGGAGACAAAACAGGAATGCTGTGTTTCAACAAACAGAGACACACTGTTAGCATTCAGAGAGGGCTGCTGGGCTTTGTAAAAGCCTTCGAACTTCCTTGCCAAGCAGAACATATTATCCGTCTTCCATAAAATTGTATAAATCTGTTTCAGCCACTCTTCTCTTCTGTGAGTTTTCCAGATTCCAGTGTTTTGATGTAAATGACTTTGCACAAAAAGAACTAAGGTTTGCTTCTGTTATTTTTCACTGTTTTGTGTATGTAGTCTTACAGTAATCTGACTGAAATCTTTCACTCTTTAGCAGGAGAGGGGAACTTGGCTGAGACCAAAAATGCAAGAAGAGAGCCCAGTTCATGAGCCACTGAGTTTACTTGTGAAGAAAATGTAAGTTGCTTCACTAGATTTCATCCTCACAGAAGACAAAGGGATAGGAATCATATAACTTTTGAAGTGTCCTCTCTGAGTACCAGTCTCAAAACGATGGTTATTCAGAGACAAATTTTCCATCAGCAGATGACCTATTACTAATTACTATAGTATAACCACTAAGACGCGGGTTTTCAGAAACACTTGCCACACGTAGGAGGTGATTTCAGAAATATCTTTCTAGCACACTGAAAACAGAATTTGTCATCTTGCAGCAAGCATGAAGTAACACCATGATATTACTGACTGGGGTCTCCTTTGGGGTCAGAGTGGAGAGTTCAGCTCCCCTGGGTATCAGAGAATGGAATAATATCTGTGCTAGGCTCCTAGAGCTCTTTTAAAGAGAAATATCTAACACTGATTCTTCAAAATCACCCTTACCCACAGTCTACCTGATGCTCATGTGTCTCTTGGCCCACTGGCAGTGGTTGCCAGTGGCTTACAGAGAATTTGTATAACAAATATTGAAATATAAGATGAAGTATAAAGTGAAAAAAAATATGTTTCAAAGATTGCTAAGAGGACTCCAGGAAAAGAGAGACTATGAAAAGTTGCATTATTTAGCTGAACAGGAAAATTAAAACTCAAGGCCACTGTGCACTGAGCCTAAAATGCCAAGAGAGCTCATTCAGACATATTTGAACAAATGCATGACTGATATTTTATTCAATTTGAATAGCAGAGCAGCAGAGAATAAAAAGCCAGTATTTGTGCCTTTGTCAGATACCCGGGAGGAGCCCAACACTACTTTTCCATTATACCGAATTTATTCCAACTAAATACAGAACAGACTTTGTGTAGATTTGCAATTATTTTTTTTTTTGCTGTGTCAAATCCAATGTGTCCTGGGAATTCAGTATAAGCCTGCATTAAAAAGAGTCAGAAGAAAAAGGAAAATAGTACTTCAATCTTCTTATTGCCCTCCCACCAATGGACAGGCTTATTTTGTTCCTAGGAAAACACAAATACATATTTTCATAGGCAAATGGTGATTGATAAAAACTTCGCAAAAAAAACACCTCCATAGTCACTTCTCTACCAGCAGAAACACATTCATATACAGCAGTGGTCTGGGTGGTATTTTCAAATCACATGGCAATTTCTGTATAAGAAATAATGCTTAGTCAAAGAGCAAGTAATTATACACAACAGCAATATAAAATTGGATTACATTTTTTCCAGGTATAATCAAAGCGAAAACAAGTACAGCCGAAGGAATTGGGAGCTGCTAAGATTGCAGAGGGAATTAGATTTGTTCTTTCACCTTTTGTTTCATGGATTATCCAAGGAGTAACAGAGCTCACCATAAAATTTTGAGCCTCTGTACTAAACCCGAAAAATTATTGTAACCTCCTTTCTATACTGTTTTGCTAAATACTGTGAAGAGAAGCTTAATGATTTGATATACTGAACTCAGGCTGTATGAGAAATAGAGAAAAGACTGGCTGCTTCATTAACAACAGGGAAGAGAAATTATTGTTTGTAATTTGTGTTTGTAATGTGTTTATTGTTCAACAGAGGAAAAAAAATGTACTTAAAAACACATCAAGCCAGAAAATTTTACAACAGTGTTTTCTTTTTTCCTCTTCAAGGGACTCACCTGGGGAGAAGAGGCTAAATCTGTGCCTGAAAGAGGAAGCACTATGACATGAACATATTGAAGAGACCATTCCTGCTGATGCAAAAGATTTCCATCTTTCACGCACGATCAACCCAGCAAAAATGTATGACAGACATGTTCCACGGAATAATGTGCAGTCTGCTATTCACTAGAGGCAAAATAGTTAGAATTCTCAAAAGCTTTTTCACTGAGCATGTCAAGTTATCCCAGACCTGATCTGATGATAAAGCACAAATATCTAGTAACAGCTTTAGTTGAAAAGATAGATAAGCCTAATATCTGCAAATTTGTGTGTTATTATCAGTGATTATATAGCACCATTCACATGGAAAATACACTTATTGCAAACATCCTTTAGTAAGCATAATTAAATAATTGCAACCGTCAAAGCACACAATGAGACCTCTCATTTCAAAAATGTGAAGATAGGTTTAAAAACTGTGGTATTGCTTTAGAAAGAAATATGTCTTCAGAGAAAACATTAGGAAGTGGCTATGCAAAAGCTAATCTGTCCCTACTGAAAATGAAGAAGCATATCTGCTCAGTGGGTTTTGATAGATGTTCTTGGTTTACAGAGGTTTCTCTTTTTAACAGCCCAGGCAGCAAACAAAATCTTTTGTAGTATTGTGTTTCGTCTGACGTTGCAGCTGAAAAAAAAAGTTCTGATAACAGAAAACTTCTCATTTAGGTTTACAAATTATACACAATTACAATATTTTCATGTAGCTTTTTTATTATTATTTCCAACCTATCATCCATTGGTAACAAGTTTTGAGACTAAGAAATATAGTTCTGTGAAGGTTCGAGGGATATGAGGGTACGATACAACAGTATTTAGGTAGGCAAACCAGAGTCTCTTCAGTTTACCAGCTTCCAAGGGTAATCTGCTCTCCTTGTTTGATTATTCTGTGTTGTTGACTGGTTAATTTAATTAATATATAACATCTATGTGGCTGACTGCTCATTGTTACTGGGTACCAGCTGTTATCTTCTGCAGAAATCTTTATCCTAAACTCATGTGAATTTGGACAACTGTCAAACTTTGTGACACTGTGCATATTTTCCCTAAATCCTGTGTTCCCTCAAAAAACTCACTTTGGAGCTTCACTATGTTTTTTGATAATTCATAGCAGACATAACATCCAGCAATCAGATGCTGGCTACCTGAAAGGATCCATGGCATGCAATTTGTTTCTCAGATGTTCCAGCAGTGCTGTTGGGACTATTGACATCCACAGAGAAGTAGCTGATGGGAACTCCTATCTAGAGGGAAATGATGCAGGAAATCTTAGTCACAGCACTAAGAGACTGGGCAGAACAGCTGCTGAACTTTTGATTGTGGAGCAGGTGATGCTGTAGTGAACGATAAAGGTGTGTGGAATGGAGACCAAAAAAATCTGTTAATTTTATATATGGAGCAGGAGGCCAGGTCAGATCTTGTTTGATCACTAGTGGATTCATGGTCCTGCCAATATTTGATCCCTAACCCCAGCCCAGCCTCTCTTAGATGTATTTAGAGTGTGAACTCCTGCCATTCATGTAATATAAATTCTGTAGGATTTCAGGCATGCATGGCCAAATAATAAATTCAAGTGAAATTCTGCTTACCTTTCCATTATGACTAACACAAAATGATAAATATGACATTGTGATTAGAAAAACAGAAATAAAGCCAGTTTCCTCTAGGGTAGAGTGGGAACTGAACTCTTCTGGAAGGTGCTCTCAGTTACTATTTTCTAAATATGTCTTTAATAAAATAGCATTTCTAATGTAGCATAAACTGTCTTTGGTTCTAAAATAGAAAAACAATGCAAGAAAATAGAGTCTAAAACTGCTACGTGTCTTGAACCTTCATAGTCCCAAAACACAAAGATAAGCTTTCTACTTCTCTTACTCTCACGACTTTCTAAAGAGTTTTAATGTAAATTGATAGACACGTTGTCTGATGACTCTACAATAAGCAAAAAGATTTGACTGAGTGTTAAATCTATCCTGAATTACGTTTCATGCAAGCAAATTTGATTTTTTTTTTCTGCTTTGATTTTGCTAGATTTCATTGATAAAATTCCTACACAGTGGGATCCAAAATGCAATCTGAAAGTCAAATGAATATAATTATGAAGTACATTTCTAGATCATTCAACTATAGAAATGCATATGAATTTTTATACATGTAGATAAACAAATCTGTTTGCAAATTTATCTAATAGCTTTCTGTAATAAGATCCCTATTTACCCTTGCAGTAACCAAACATTTTATCATACTGCATGCATGTCCCAAGATGCTCTTTTAGTGAGATTGACTTGCTAAATTGAGTCAATTTTGTTTAGACCAAATGAAACTGCTCTGCACCCTCTAAGCCAGAGCTTTCCATCATAAGGAAGATGGTGGCATCATGCACCATTCCATACTTATTATGTGCAAGCCAAGGTTGTATCAAATTGCAATTGCAAACCCAGTGTACTGTGATGTGAGGCTTGGAAATCCTTAATGGAAAAATTCACTCATCAAACAAATGAATAGCTATTATGTGAGTATGAAATAATGGTACTATCAGTGAATACTCTTCTCAGAAGGAGCGCAAGTCAAATGTAAAAACATTTAAGCTGCAAAGCAAAAAACTCATATACAGCATGACAAAACATTTCCAAGAAACTCATCAGCTCTGGTTCTTTAGCTGATGGTAACCATATGGAGGAAACTAAACTTGAAGATAAATGAAGCCTGAAGATTGAAAAGCTATGAGGGATAACGTGTATTTAAATAAAAATATTTCCAAAAGCAGAAAGTGCAACTTGGAAGACATTTTCCGTCACTGTGGTGAATTTCTAGGTAAAAAAACCTCTCTTTAAAACCCTATTGCCCAGACTGCCCTGTGTGAAATACTCTATGGTTTTTTGCCCTGCTGAGTGCCCCCAGTTGTTTGACACACCACCATGGATGCTTCTGGTCATTTGCTGTAGCCTTGGAAACTCTCTTTGTGTAACTGCACCCAGGGCTGCTTTTCTATAGTGCATAACCAATCAACTCACTGTGCCAGGATGTGCTAACTTGTATTAGCTGGGGCTGAGGAAACCCATGAGATACAGAGGACTGTTAGCTTTATCACCCACACCTGTGTCTGGCAGGTGACCAGAGGCAAACCAGTGCTCCCCCCACAGACTCAGCTGGCTGCCATAAAACTTTGAGAAAGGGCCTCTCCTTTTGCGACGAGTAGCTTGAATTCAAATATTCCCTCTAAAGTGGGAACCTCTATGGATGCCTTCTCCCTGCCCATTCTGTAGCATCCTCTACACTGGCATGGCGGTGAAGGGGGAGTGCAAGGCAGCCTGGTCCTCTTCCAAGGCCTTCAGTTGTGACACTTTTCTCATTTTTCTGTGCAATGAGCTGAGAGACAAGACGCATGTCCCCAGGGTCACTTTATCTCAGTGAGAGCCAAGGTCCTTACAAGATTCCCACACAAAGCACAGACAAGCACAGAAAGTAGGATCCCATAGCTCTCCTACAAGCAAACAGTATCCTCTTGGTCTCTATGCCTGGTATTGGCATCTAAATTGGAAGGCATACAAGAATCGTAACGATTTCCTTATCAAGGGAATTGAATGATTTGCTGTCAAATTAAACAATCCTGGCAGGTCCAGAAATAAGGACCAAGTGAAAGACAGACAATATACACAAGAGCCTTTTCAGTTCACTAAATGAAAATCACCCTGTAGCTTTTGGCCCTAAACTAAGCAAAACCCTTATCCATGAAGATTATTTTCCAAGTTATTCCTCAAGGCTAAAGGCTGACTTTTTTGACACTTAGTTTCATTGAAAATCCCCAAATACATAGATATTCCTACAGAGCATTAGAGCTATTTCTGCTTTCCCTTTCATGCTCCTACAAAAAAATGTGTGTGTAAAGATATCACATCAGCTATTGTGAACATCTTTGAGTGCCAGTGCAGGTGTGAAGATACATCCCTCTTATTCCTTTTCTAGACAAATGTTTTTCCTTTTAATCACTGAAATCTGGCAGGCTGCAACACTAACACTATCACAGGCACTTTGAACCAGAAACAACATCTGCAAGGGCATTCAACAGGCCCCACAACTGAGCATTTTACTGTGTGGATATGGGTAGGTACTGAAGTGCAGGGTGGCCCTAACCACCATTTGGCCTGAGGACTTAGAATCACTGTCTGCAGCACTTATATTTGTCAGGATGGAGGTAGCCCTGCACTAGACATGTGACTTCTCTATTTCTCTGTGTTTTATTTCTCTTTTCAGGTATGCAGCTACCACTGCTTGATCTTTTTTAACTCCAATACACATAAATAATAACTCCATTGCAGTCAAGTGGAATATAATATTTTAAAGGTGTGAGAGGAGAATCCGGACTAGAGGTCCAAAGTCTGCGTTATTTGCTACTCTTGGTTTGTTCTTTAATCCTTCAGTATGAGGCTTTAAATACGCCAGGAACTTCACAAGCCAAACTAATCATAGAATCATAGAATGGTAGGGGTTGGAAGGGACCTTTAGAGATCATCTAGTCCGACTCCACTGCAGAAGCAGGTTAACCTAGATCAGGTCTCATAGGAACATGTCCAGGTGGGTCTTGAAGACCTCCAAGGAAGGAGACTCCACATACCCTCTGGGCAACCCATACCAGGGCTCCTTTAATACAAATTAACCAAGATCTCAGAGATTGTTTTAAACCATGCAGAAGAAAATTACATTAAAAGCCAAGTTTTATAAAAACACAAATACATTTAACCAGTTGAATTTCTACAGCATCTTTGCTTTCCGTTGGAGTTTGTGCAACTTGTTGGCCTGTGTTTCAGATATCACTGGGCTATAGTTAGTGAATGGAAAATTAAGCTGCCTTCTCTAATACTCAGATTTCTTCCCCAGATGAATGGCTTGGAAGGGGTGGAGCATGCACTGACTTCAAAATATTGTAAAAATTACTTCAGTCATGAGGGTGCATCCACTTCACATGGCCTGCACTTCTATTCCAAGGCAAGTACAACCTGAACAGCTCATTATATTCAAAACCCATATGTGCAGGCATGAGCCTCAGCTTTCTGATTATGGCCATATAAAGAATTTATGTTAACAATAGAGCATTGTAAGAGGTTCTTCACAACTTATGACAGTTGAGATAAAAACTGAACTTTCTATTTCTTTGGATTTTTTCCTTGCCTAATCTTATCAATTCGCTTTTATATTAAAAGTTAGTGGTGAAAGAACTTTGCTTATCTAGAGCTCTGTTCTCACTTTTGTTGGGGTTTTGTTTCTTTTTCTTTTTCCTCTCATGAGCACTTCTGATATTATTATAGAGCTATTCACAATGCAAGGGTCCCTAGAAATCTGTTAATCAGGTTTACAAAGGCTGCAATATTCCCCTTGTCTGCAAAGGCTCTCATTCAAATGCTGCTAAAACATCTGAACTGAAAAAGATTTATAAATTAGTTTTGCAGAACAAAGTCGTTGCCTTTAGAAGAGATTGCATTGCTGTAGGTTACAATATTTTTAAGAGAACATTACCTAATGCATTTATACTGTCTTCATTTTAATCCTTTCTTCAAAGCATATCACTTGAACACAAAGTTCTACTGAAAATATGAAGCACACCTTATATCAGGAAGCACAAATAAACTTTTTTTTTTTTTTAGTAAGGAACTGTCTAACACAAATCTGTGGCCTTTCTACTTAACAGTGAAACAATTATTTTCTTGAACAAGAAAGTAAATGACTAAATACCACATTTTTTTCATATCTTTTCACACTCTCTCATTTTCATGCACACATATGCCAAAAGAAATCATATCTCTTTTACACTGAATAGTGCATGTCTTCTTGGTTTATGTATTCTTAACTCTCCAGTAACATGTTTGTAATTTTATCATCTCCCCTTAACGTTTCAAATATTTTCACATTATAAGCCCTAAAGACAGACTGACATTTGGGATTTCATAACATAAGTATTGAATCTATGTGAACTGATTTCTGACTTTAAAAGTCATGCAGCTAGAAGGGACTACAGGTAGTCATTAAGTCACGACTGGCCTTACACTTAGATCAAGCATATCTACATTTTCTTGACACACACTGGTCTAAACTATTCTGCAACACCTCCAGTTTTTTTGCATACAACCTCATCAGTATTCTACCATCTCCTATTTCCTATCCTTATACATAAGCAAGTTTTCTCAGTTACTAATTGGAAACTTCCCTTCTGTAATTTTGTTATTCCTTTTCCTATTCATCTTATCTTCATAACCATGCTCTCTTAGTGATTCAATAAATTCTTCAATATTTCAATGCAGTTTATACTTTCTATATTTGTGATCACTTTCCTCTGAACTTGACAGTTGCCTTTATTTAAATGCAATGCCACAAACTTGGACATTCTTCTGTAACCTTGATGATAATAAACAGAGAGGAAATAGTATTTTGTCTTATATACTATATTCCCTGAATATATAAAAATGAATGTTGTGATTTAAGCCCAGCTGGCAATGAAGCACTATGCAACTATTTGCTCACTTCCACACACACACAACCTCTATAGGATGGTGGTGGCTCCAATGAGATGGAAAGAGAAAAGATAAGCAAGGGCCTTTTGGATCAAGACAAGGACAGGGAGGGCTCACTAACAATCACAAATCTGAGCAAGACATACTTGACTACTCAACTTAGGGAAGAAAGTATGAACAGTTTAATCTACTACCAAATAGAGACAGAATAAACAGAAAGCAAAAACAGAAGAGGATGATGAGCAAGTACAACCAGCCCTTTAAGGCCTTGTTCCCACCATCTCTCTCCTATTCTGGGGTTCAGCTCTCTTCCCAAGATCTCTACCTCCCCCTCCTCAGTGGTGCAGGGGAGCAGGAGATTGTGGTCAGCCCTTCACAGATGGTCTCTGCTGCTTCATTCTTCTAAGAGTAGGAGGAGGCTTCACATTCTTCCTCTGCTTCAACACAGGGTCCCTTCCTCCCACAGGATAGTCTTTCATGAACCTCTCCATCATGAGTCCTTCCCAAGGGCTGCAACTCTTCACAAACTCCTCCAGCATGTGACTCCTCCACTGCAGCACAACTCCAGGCATGACAGGCAGCTCCAACTCCAGGTGGCTCCAGTCCTACCTCCCACAGAGTCATGGCTGCTTCGGGCATAACCACCCCTTCTGCTGTGGGGTCCTCTGAGCTGCCAGCAGATCTCAGCTTCACTATGAGCCTCCATGGATTGCAGGAAAACAGCTGCCATATCACCATGGGATGCAGGGGGATCTCTGCTCCAGTACAAATCCTCTTCCCTCACTGACCATGAGGTCTGCATGGTCACTTCTCTTTCATCCAACTCCTTCCAACACCTGCCAGAAAAGAACTCTCCTCTTCTTGTTTCTTAAAAAGTGATTGTGGAAGCACTCAATAGGCTCAGCCCCACAGCTGGGTCTGATTTAGGGCCAGAGAAAGTTTTGAGCAACTTCTTACAGGCGTTATCATTGCCATCCCTTCCCTGTTACCAGAAATGGCTCTACACAAACCCCTGACCGTGACTTTTGACTTTTTCCATTTGTGTCTTATGCTCACCTTGTTATCCAGTGCAGCCCCCAGGTCCTCTTCTGAAGTATTGCTATCGAACTAGATATTACTTTCCCATCTGTGTCTAGTTGATTATTCCTGACCAAGAATAACACATCACTCTTGTTCCTATACAATTTCATCTTACCGTTTTCAAGCTACTTAGTCAATTTTTCAAGGCTGTTTTGAATTCTACATTCTTTTCATGCCACCAACTCCACGTCACCTGAAAACTGAGCAGGCAAGTTCTTCAGAGCATTAAGGAAAAACCTGAACACAGATTGAGGAAACAACTCTGGGAAACCATAGTAGACACACACTTTCCTTTGCTACAAGCTATTGATCATCATTTCATGGCTTGTGAAACCTACCAAACCCTTCTGTACCCATACTACATCAGTGCTTTACAGAATCATAGCATAGCATGGTTTGAGTGGGAAGGGACTTTTGAAGATCATGTAGCTAAATCACCACATATAGATCATATTTTCCCAATTTTTTATATAGGACAATGCAGAAAACCCTACTAAATAAATATAAATGACATTTATATTGTAATCCTGTTGTCTTGCTGTAAGAGGAAATTAAATTTGATATTTTTCTATTGGCTGTTAGTCACATTCTTGTTTTCTTCCAGTGGTAAAAATTTGTTTTGTCGGTTGTTTTCTGAGAGCAGGAATTCAGCTAGTGCCTGAATCATACCCCAGTCTTCCTTTTCTCTTCATAAACCTTTCAAGATATTACCTGCCCATCCATGCTCTTGATTACAACAGTAATATCTAATATTTCATCACAAAATTCTTCAATTTCTTCATTAGGAAACTCCTCATCCCTTACTGAGTTAAAAAACTCTAATCTCCAAATTGTTCCTTTCCCATTCAAAGTTCAGGTCTTTACTTTTATCACTGGCATGAACTGTAATACAATTGCAATTGATGATTCTTGAAAGGACCAAAGCCAAAAAGTTATTACAAATTTGACCTTTTGAGTATCATCAAGCAATAACTTTTCCTCTCTGCTGAACAGTTGACCAAGTCACCCTTTTCTTCACCTTTCCTCTGTTACAATTGCCACAATCTAAATTGATTGATATCTCTTGGCAGATGCATCTTGGTTTGAGCTTTGGCTTTTAAAAATTTTGTTCCGACATGTTCATGTTATATTTATCACTCATCCTCAGTAGCTTGACCTAGTTTCTGCTTCCAACTTTATACTTGCTTGTGTTTAAGGTTCATGCACAGTTCGTGTTTTAATCAAGCTGATATCTTACTGCATTTTTCTCTCTTCACAGTGGGATACTATATACCTGTGGATGGATACTATGTTATTCTGTGTATTATTCCTAAGGTACTAACCCCTGAACAGCATTTTGCTTTACATGAGAACTTGCTTACCCATTTTGTGAATTTATTGAAGTCTACCTGCTATCACTTACATGTTATTCCTCAATGCCTTCAATGATCACGAGCCTCTTTCCTAATGAGCACTCTTAAATGTAACTTCCAGCTTCAAATTCTCATCCATTCCTCACAATTGTCAACAAATATAAAAGAACCTCTCCTTTATTTCCTTTCATTGCTTCTTGAATAAGAAACCTTTTCCCTGATGGAATCCAAAGGCTTCCTGAGCAATCTGCTCTATTTCTTTCCCAGTAGATATTTCTCATTATCCCCAGTTACCTTGTGCCAAACATAAAGTTCTTGAGACATATCAGGCATCATTTTATTCCCTCAACTCTTTTCTGTTTGTGCTACAAACCTTGGAAGTGAGATGTAATTTAAAGCTATTTCTTGCATTCAGAGACTGAGTTTTGGGAAAAGTTATGTCTAGCACATGTTTTGTATTATAGGCATACAAAGGTCAGCTTCAGGATAGTTTCAGCCATTGTCAGCATGACTCAGAGCATATGAGACCTTGCAAATAAAGGCATCTCATATGCTAAAGATATTGTGTGGCATTAGTAAGTGAGTATGTCAGCAAACAAGTCTAGATGGTTCATGTACTTATCCACAGCCAATCTGGGGTTTGCCTACAGGGTCTGAACACTGGAAATCAGTGGATCTAGGAATATGCCAAGCTGCTGGCTGCTCATGCATGTCCTGTTTAAACTCATGTTAATCTCACTGAAGCACATAGAAGGGAGAATACTAGGGAAATCTGCTACAGTAAAAAGCAAGCCTTTTTGAACACAGCTGGACATTCTTCAGGAAACCAAAACCACTTCTTAATATCAAAATCCTACAATATAAATCTATATAATTATGCCAGTTTCAGTGCTATGAGCAGAAAGAACATTATAAAAAATAAAAAAATAAAGGAAAATAGAAACAATAAGGTAAAAATAAGGTAATTCTAAGTCACTATATGTAAACTCCTCTATTTTATTTAAACAAGGGTTGACTAGTTTTATAGATCATAAAAATACAACATAAGAATAGAGAAGTAACCTCATAAGGCTATATTTGTCACGTAGCAGCAGCACACAGGCAAAATGTCCATAGCAGAAGCAGGTGTGGAAGTTATCATTTCAACTCAAATCTATAGTCATTAAATATAATACAAATGATAAAACATAAAGCTTGCAAGCTGAAATTAGATCCTGATCCTGAGCAGGCTTCTTGCATGAAATGGCATAAACAGGATACATGATGTAACACTGAATTTCCATGAGGCATAACAATTTCAATAGCAAGAATTTGAAACTGCTCCATTGCAGGCTTACCAAGTAACCACAAAGTCTTCTTTTTCTTACTATATACATAGCACAAGCCCAGAAGAATCTTTATTCTCTATCAGATCATACATAGGGCTGGTGATCATATCTTAGCATTTCTGTTTTCATTTTAAAAACAAGTGTTTAGGTATGCTGAATATGTAACTTGAACATAACCAGTATTTCTATTTCTGTCTATATCTGTAAAGAACTGAAACTAATAGATATGAAAAGCAAAAATTAGGTCATCTATCATAATAAGGTCCTATTTTCAAGAATGGTAAATTAGTCTTCTTGACCTTCAACTTCTAAGTTTTAGATTATCTTTAGGGGCATTAAACATGAATATAATCTTCTGCATAATAAAACATGCAGGTGTTACCAGGGTACTCTTTAGAGTAAACACTCCTTGCAGGAGACAGAACAATGGGAAAGATGTAAGAGATGAGATACTGTTTTCTAGAAACCATTTAAACCAGCTCAACAGTAAATAACAGTTGTGTGCACTGAGTGATATCATCTAGGCTTCTTCTGTACTGAACACAGAGAAACCTCTCCTTGCAGATGCTACCAGGAATTTATAAGAACTTTACAGTTAAGTTAGCTCCCTATATCCTTAGCATACCTCAAAGAAACAAGAAGCAGCAGTGCTGCTCTTATCCTAGATAAGTGCACATGCTGAGGTGACAGCCTGACCATTCATCTGTCTCTGATCTGACCCATTAGTCTGGACCTCCCTTCCACCCAGACATCAGTATTCATTACAAGTGTGCTAACATAACTGTCTTGGAAACTCCTGATTGTCTTCCAGTTTGGCTTGAGGTGGCTCAACAGATCCAAAACTTAACAGGGGGAGGGAGGTGTTGTCTAAGCCACAGTACATTTCTTTTAAAAGAGAGATAAAGTGTCTACTAAAAATCTTAATGTTCCCAGAACACTTTCCTAATATCACAGATAGCAAGCATTCTGTACACAAGCTGTACATGTAGTACAGAATGAAGGGATATTTTAGCACTGTCCTCAGGTAATGTATCATTGGAAATTGCTGTCTGGCAATTATTGAAAACGATGTCATCAAGTATTTTCTCCCATTTGTTCTGACTATTGTATGCTGTTCTCAGTTTTCTCTCTTATGTACAAGAGAAAGATTCAATTTTAGTATTAATCAAGTACTTGATGTTTGATCTGGTCTTATAGCCTAAGATTAAAATATTGCATAAACAGAAACAATTATAAGAGATTCATGAAATTCCAGGGAGATTTTAGTAGAGATGGTTAAAATATGAGATAAATATGATTTCTCATACCACATACAGATAAAAAAACAGAGGAGTTATCCCATTAGAAATTAATTGTGTCTTTGTTTTATTTCATATTTGGGGATTTGATTGTGTCTAATAGCTAAGTATCTACCTGTTGGATCTGTCTTCAGCATAAGAAGGGAAAGAAGGTGTTTCTGAAGATGTTCAAAAGAGCTCAAATTCACCAAAACCAAGCACTTATGTAATTGATATTGATGAATTTTAAGTCATAGAATCACAGAATAGTAGGAGTTTGAAGGGACCTCTAGATATCATCTACTTCAACTCGTCTGCTAAAGCATGTCCTCCTAGATCAGGTCAATCATGAATGCATCCAGGAGGGTTTTGAAAACCTCCAAGGAAGGAGACGCCATAACCTCCCTGAGCCGCATGTGCCAGGGCTCCCTCACCTTCACATTAAAGATGATTTTCCTGAAGTTTAAAATGATCTTTTTGTGTTCGAGCTTTTGTCTAATACCCTTAGTCCTATCACTGGGCATTACAGAAAAAAAATGTTGCCTCATCCTCCTAACATACACCTTTTACTTGCAGGTATTAATAAGATTCCCCTGCAATCTGCTCTTCTCCAGGGTAAACAGCCCTAGTTCCCGCAGCCCTCCCTCATAAGGAAGATGCTCCAGTCCCCTGATCATCTTGATGGCCCTGTACTGGACTCTTTCCAGAAGTTCTCTGTCCTTCCTGAGCTGAGGAGCCCAGAACTAAACACAGGACTCCACACGAGGCCTCACCAGGGCAGAGTAGAGGGGCAGCAGAACCTCCCTGGACCTGCTGGCCACACTCTTCTTGATGCATCCCAGGATGCCATTGGCCGCCTTGGCCACAAGGGCACATTGCTGGCTCATGGTTAGTTTATTATCAATCAGAACTCCCAAGTCTTTCTCTTCAGAGCTGCTCTCCAACAGATCAATCCCCAGCCTGTACTGGTGCATGAAGTTGTTCCTCCTGAGATGGAGAACTCTGCACTTCCCAGGTGCAGGACTCTGCACTTGTCCTTGTTGAACCTCATGAGGTTCCTCTCTGCCCAACTCTCAAGCCAGTCGAAATCCCACTGAATGGCAGCACAGCTTTCTGGGAAATCAACCAGTCCTCCCAGTTTGGTGTCACCAGCAATCTTGCTGAGGGTACACTCTGTCCCCTCGTCCACGTCGTTGATGAAGATGTTAAACAAGACTGGTCCTAGACCCAAATACTTTGGAACTCCAATGGCCACAAGTCTCCAACTTGACTCGGCTCCATTGATCACCACTCTCTGGGTTCTGTGCTCCCTCAGCACTTGTGGGTACATCCCCTCAGGTCCCATGGATTTGTGTGTGTCCAGCTTACCCAACAGGTCTCTAACCTCGTCCACCGAGGGAAAGTCTTCCATTCTGCAGACTACTCTACTGTCCTCTGGGGACTGAGCTTTCTGAGGGCTGGCCTGGCAGAGAAGACTGAGTCAAAGAAGGCATTCAGTAGTTTAGTCTTTTCTGAATCTTCTGTCACCAGGACACCTTTCTTGTTCATCAGTGAACTCACATTCTGCCAATCTTCCTTTTGCTGCTGATGCATTTGAAAAAGCCCCTCTTCTTTTCCTCTACTTCCTTTGCCAGATCTTTTTTATTTGAGTGGATCTTCCTCTGAAGACCTTCAAAAGCATCTAACCTTCCTCTTACAACTAGGAAGGATTTTGATTTGTTTGTTTGCATAGAGCGAGACATTGGGTAATCACCAGGCAGCCAGCACAAAGACGCAAGTGCTGGAGCTAGATAAACAAGTCTACTCCTGCTATCCTTACTTTGGGAAAGCAAAATTAGGGAAAAGATTTTAAGATAAAATGAAAACAGTGTGCTAGCACCATTGTGGAACAAAATAATACACCATTACTTGATTTCTAAACTGTCTTGTCATTAATGATATCTGCAGCAAAGAAAAATTCAAAGGAAAATAAATACCTTTCCAACATGGAAGACTGATAAATGAGGTCCATAATAAACAGTATTTTGATATTCTTTATCTAAAGGTTTGAAAACTTCTCATCACTTCTCCCATTTCCATGTAAGAGAGGACTCTATACCTTTACTAATAAATTACCAAAGTTCTGTGTTAGCATTATAATACATACACAAAAAATAGGAAGATTACAAATATATTAGTTGGAGTAGCCTAAACAAGAGAAGGAAGAGCTGACAACCTACCACTGTGCCTTGAGGCAGTTCTGTAGCAGGAAATAAATGTTTGTTCTGAACTCAACTGTACAGGCATAATGCCACAAATGAAGTAACTCCTAGCTTTAAAGCCATGAGACTTCTAGAAAACTTCCCCACATTTTGGATTACCATGTAATTTATTTTCCAGTGGTTCTATGGTGAGTAAATTACTGAAATGACATTTAAGAAATGCAGTTGGTTTTCTATTCCTGACACAAACTGCCTACAGGACCCTAGATCAGTTGCAATGCAGTAATGTAAAAGATGTTTTGGGGGGTTTTTTGGAGTGCATACATACCAATACTGAAATATTAGGCTGTAGTATAGTAACAGCACCACTTTTAAGGCTGACAATGGAGAAGACATAAGTGAAAGTATGATACTTGACATACAAGAAAGATATGTTTAAGTTAGTGACATCTGAGAGAATAAGTAAATGTTTCCCAGTCCACAAAAAGAAGTTATGAAGTCTCTTGAACTATCTATGAAACAATTAAAAGATCTAACTTATGCCTGAAAGTACCTATCAAGAAGAAAATATTAATGCAGAATGCAATATGGGCTTCTGAGAGGACTGTACATATATTTAGTTATGTTTTTCCTCAACTAAGTTATTTATTTAATAACATAAAACTTATTTAACAACTCAAAACTTATTTAATAATTCAAATTTACTTAAATTTCTGAAGAGTTTAAATAAAAATTATTCCACATCTTAAAATTACTATACAGTAAACTGGACCAGCTAATAATCAATGTTTCTTCAAGATTTGAAATCTTGTGGATCTTCCTTTTTTTTGTAGCTTATCTATCTCCAACAACTTTGTGCAATAGGGAGCATAAAATAATTTTTAAAGTTTTATTACAATGCTGTTTGTTTTATAAGCAGTCAGGAATTACAGTCTCTGTATCTAACACATAATCTATGGAGAGTGTTTTAAATCTCTCCCAATCTGTGTCCTCATTAGAGACTACACATTCAGGACTCAAGGGAATGTGACACTAATGGCACGAAGTCCTCTGCATGATGAGGATGTTAAATACTATTAGTATAACTAATCTCTCAGGCATTGCTTGGGGAAATTTAATGCTGCTCCTTACAGCATGCAGCTATGTGGCAGATGAGAGAGTGTTAGAGTGCAAGCCCAAGCATTGGTCCTTGACCATCCAAGCTGCATATTCTTCACCTTGCACCTTGGCTCTGCTCAGGACTCTTCCAACTCACTCTCAGACACACCAGCCACAGAGGGGGCTGGTCCCACTCTGTATAGATGTAGCTCAGTCTGTATCTAACTCTTTATACAAACATTTCCTTAGAGACTTAAGTTGGCTGAATCAGTCTCCAGGTGAAATGAATAAGCAGAGCCATCAGTTTGAGGAAAAATTCCTTGAATCATATGGGTACAATCTGAAGCGTGAAATTTTGTCTTCACATAACACTTTTTTTAACCATGAGGATGGTTGAACACGTTGCCCAAAGAGGTTATGAAGTCTTCAAAAGCCATCTGGACATGGTCCTGGGCAAGCGGCTCTATGTGACCTTGCTTTGTGCGTGAGATTGGAGCAGTCTCCAAAGCTGCCTGCATACCTCAACCATTCTCTCATTCTGCAAATCTCTTATTCAGTGACTTCAGTTCTAGATCAGCTGTTGTGATGCAAGCAGCGTTATCAGTCTTGGATTAGGGGCATACAAAGTTACATAGTTATATTGAGGGTTAGTTCTGCAGTTAACCTGCTCATTTGAATGCAAAAGCAGAGACTATATGAGAACAGAGCTATTCCTGCTCTGGCTAGTTAGTGTTTATCACAGATATTAGTTTGGCACTCCTCATTTGCAGTCTTATAAATTCCTTATAAGCAGGGTTAATACTAGCTTTGTTTTTCAGATAGATCAGCTGAAGCCTCTTGAAGTGTTCATCATGGTAATTTTCTTTGGGAAACTCTCCTCATGATTCCCATATGATCCACAGAAAGCAGCAACTGAGAGTAAGAGTCTAAGGGAAGGTGATTTGTGTCACCCATGATAGTGACTGTTTTACTATGCTGCCAACAGGTGAAACATAGAAAAACTAACTTCACTAGCTTAAAATAAATTTCTGAAGGTAGAAGGGGAAATGAGGGGAAACTTCAAAAGTTATACATCCATATTTAACAAAAAAGCCATTGGTAATACTGAGAATAAAGTCCTTGTTCATGGATCTTGCAGCTCTAGAAACTGAGATGGATGAACTTGGCATGAGTAAAAGCCATAATGACCTCTTAGAGTAACCAAAATGAGGGTGGAAAGTTTCCTTTCCAGACTGTTAGACTGTCTAAGAAAAACGGCTTCTTGCAGAAAAAGATAGTGACACATGAAGATGTTCTCTGTCACATGCTGACATAGTGTGGTAGTCTAGACTTGGAGGTTATGCAGAGGGGGGCCTTCTGGTGTCAGAAGAGTTTGATAGTGTCTGTTAAATTCTCATAATCCTATTTGATGTTGTCAGCAGTTCCTACTTCTCATGTCCTTCCTTTTTTACAGGAACAAATATAACTTGTCTTTTGAAATCTCGTTACCACAGAATTGCCCCTTCCTGTGTCAGCCAGGCTTTACTGGTTGTTAAAGATAGAAAACAAGTTTGAATGAAAAGTAGGATTATTAAACTGGAAGGTTTTTGTACATAGACTGATATTTCCAAATTAGAGCATGCACTGCAAGTTCCCCACCTGCTGCTCTGTATGTGCTGATTGCCCCATTTTTTTCGCTAGTAAGAAAGCAGAGACAGTCTTGCAGGTGATGAAATGCACTGTGAGCAGAAGGAAGTGGTGGGGTGGTGTAGAGAAAACTGTAGCAGTGTTATTGTGGTATAGCAAGCAAAAGAAGCTGAAAAACACATGCATTACCATGTACAGAATGCTTAGGTTCACTCCAGCAGAAATTCTGGTTAATTCATGTGAACATTTTACTACTACTTTGTCATGCCAGCTCCTAATAACAGAAAAGCTCAACGTACTTTTGTACATTTCTGACAGAATATAATGAAAATAAGTGCAACAACAAGGGACCATTCAGGAAGGGATTCTGTTAGCTGACACACCAGAAATTCTCTCTTGTTAGCTTATGTAAAGTTATCAGTGAAGGAATTTATCTGACATGTATTATGTAAGTATTTGAGTGACATGGAAGGAAAATGGAGGGTTCCACAAACTCAAGGTGGTTTTTTTTTCTGAGGTAGAGACTGTCATCTATAACTGATGGTATTTTTCTCCACCTAGCTCATCTGTCCTATTTGGCTGTCCTTCCTGGATGCTGGGAATGAAATGTAAGGAGGTTGAAAATGGGAACATGAAATCAAACAATATAAAGTAACTTGGATCCTCAAAAAAATTATGTAGGAAATGTAATGCTTGCTTCCTTCTAGCATGACAGCTTATTATTTATAAGGCTAAAAACTGATTCCAGGAAGAAGTGGAGATGAATATGGTTTCAACAATCTAAGGATTGTGCTTAGACTGTCTGAAACTCACAAAGAGTTAGAGATCATTACTTGAGCAAGCCAGTTTGCTTTTCGAAGCTGAAGGGGGAGTTAACTGTGCTGGAGAGAACTCACAGAAAGAGAGGAGAAACATGTACACAGAACTTGTCAAGTGTTTTTTTAAAGGGTGGATATTTAAAGTAACCATTCCCTATTGACTGCCCAGAGAGGTTAAGCCTATTTATGTACCAAAAAATATCAAAAACTGATACAAAGGACATCCTTTGTGCTATGTGGATTGAAATTTGTGTTTATATACACATTCAAGTCAGTCAACAAATACTAATTTCCCAGAGAAATGAGAATATTATGCCTACAGTACCCACAAATTGTAGACATTATCTTTGGTAATCAGAAGTCAATATGACCTTACATGCATACTTCACCTCGTGTGACTTTATGATTTCAACTGAAAATTTGACAATCAACAAGTAATTTATGGTTCAGTACTAAGCTGATGTGTGCTGCAAAAGATGGAAAGACCTGATCTGTGAGATTCTTCAGGGTTTGCGTACTATAAAAACCTTGCATCAAGAAAGGTAGCCTTCAAAATACAACCTTTACTAATTAGATATGTGCCAGTGAAAACAAATTACATACTCAAAGTGGTACTGAGGTAGAACGCCTATTGGGTGGTAGCAAAAGCAAGTAATACTATCTTAGCTCATCCTATATCCATTAAAACTGAAGTGAGAATTATTCATCAGAAGAGGTCATGTAGATTACTCCAACTCCAGCTGAAAGATTGATCTCTTCAATAAATCATCCTGAAGTTAATTATTTCCAACTGACTTAAAAGATCCATGCTGAAGCAGTATTTTTTAAATTGCATTTTAAGTGATTCATTCATTTATACAGTAATTAAATATATATATGATCAGTTTCTTAGGTCACCAAAATGTTAAACAGTGAAGGTTTATGAACTTAATAGAAAGCCTAAAATGAGTGGACACTTGTAAATTTGCTCAGACTATTATATTGCCCAAAACCAGGCTTCTGCAAATATTTAACATGATCATCTGTTCAGGCTCTGTTACGTTAAGTGCGTTTTGCAGCATCCTGTATTAATTTATTATCACAGAACATATTTGAAGTAAGACTAGCTTCAGATTTCAAAGGAACTTCTTACACGAACTACTATCACAGCCCCTTCCTCGTTATTAGAAATGGCTCCCCACTAACCCAGCACACTATACAACAACTAGTGGTCATCAAATAAAATAATGTCGCAGTTTGAAAACAAAAAGCAGAATAAAGTTCTTTAGCACGGCATAGCTAAACCTTGGAATTCACTGCTGCTAGACGTTGGAGACATGAAAGGTTCACCGGTGCTTGAAGAGGAACTACATGAAATCATGGGCTAGGAATCCACTAAGGATTATTAGATACAGAGACGTTGCTACTAGTTTAGAATCTGAGAATGGGAGTAGGAAATGCCATTACATATTTGCTTTATGTTTATGGGCCTTTGCATTCTTCCTTTACTTCTACCTTTCTTCTCTAAATTTCCCTATCCAGTCACTTCTAGAAAGACAAAATGGGGCTAGATGAACATTTTACCTGACCTGGCATACTTGTTACTATCTAGAAGCCCCTCATTCCACTGATGTTTCTCCCCATTTGTTTTTCCCTTGAATAGCATACACAATCAAACAGTTAAGTACTTAAAATTTCAGAAGGTAAAAAGGGCAGTATGCCCTTCCCTGTCACAGCACATTTGGAAGTTTCTCCTCAGCTGTTAGGTTTCAGCTGTAAAAAGCCCAGGGAATTGTAGAAGATACTGACAGATGAAAAATTGAAATGTATTGGTGGCAGCTTCAATATTTCAATAAACCAAACCCAAGCAAAAATCTTGGACATCTTTGGCCAAGGACTAGGCATGGTCATGTGAACTCTATGGTTCCTCTTAGTCCCTTGGCTCCTAATTAGGTCATGGCCAGCCTTGCCTACCTCTACCTCAGTCTATGTTTAGTCTCTATGGGGATCCTGCTTCACTTTGCTAAGCCCTGCAATAGGAGTGGCTAAAAGTTGCTCTGGGGTACAGAGCTCTGGCATGCATTATTCAGCAGCAGTAAGGCACAAGGGACTCCCCTGGAGCTGCTAAACTCAGTAATGCTGGCAAGTGTGAAGGGGAAAGCGATTAGGCTAACCCTAATCCCCACAAACACAACTGGGTAGTGAGATTACCAACAATTAAAGGAGAGGAATCAGGACTATGAGAGTGAAAACATTCCAGAAAGTCAAGTTCCTTGTCTACCTATACAATAGAAGTGTTCTGCTATGATTAAGTCAGAATTTCACTGCCTCATTCAATGGTTATATATTGTAAAGGTTTACTAAGAAAAAATCATGTCAGTGTTGTTCCTGGTTATGAACCCGCATCTTATAATGAGGAAATAGACAATTATGTCTTTGCTGTACTACTATAACTCTCTATAACTGAGAATTACGTTGTTTCATTCCAAGCATTTTCAAAAGATGCATATAATTACAGATTTTACTAGCACCACTGAGGCAAATGTGAATTCTCTGGTGGGCTTTTAAGCCTCATCTCAGCATGTTTGATGTAGGAACAAACATTAAAAATACCCTAGTAATTTTTTTATCAATGCTTTCCCGCATTAATTCTATTAAAAACATGGATTATTTTGGTCTTTCATGCAGAAAGTGCAATGACAATAATTTTAATATTACAATTACTTCCTGAGATGTCAAAGATTAAATCTGAAATATCAACTACATGTATTTTTTCTCATTTACTTGTAGTTGGTCATAACAATATGCAGACAATATATGTGAAGTCACCCCTATTATTTTCATTCCTGGGTTATGATCCAATTTAGTACAGCTTTTTAGCTCAGTTGCAAAAAGGAATGCTGAGCCATACACGTTCAGATAGATACATGGTCATTTTCTTTAATAAGTAGGGGAAAACTACATGCATTATGGAAATTATAATTCAGTGTGGTATTTGATTGACAAATGACAGGTCCAGATCCTTTTCAGCTACTACACAAAGATATTCTACCATATCAAACAAGAACAATTTCTAAAGAAGGAGACATTTTTGAGCTGGAGAAAAGGCAGATGAAACAGAAAAGACAGAACTAAAATCTGCAGAAAAATATTGTCCCTAAAGGAAGATTATTTTTTTTCTTCCGCATAAACACTTGAATAATTACACTGCAACTCTCCAAGCTGGAAATTTGCAAAAAGCTATTTAACATGGCTTTCAGTAATATAAAAAGCAAAAGCTCTTCAGGGTTTCAATTACATCTTTGGAACAGCTGTAAAAATGTAAACATACAGATTGTTCCAACATATGAAAACACCTTCATTTACTTCTTATTTGTCATACAGAGAATAAACTAGCAGAGATGACCATTGGAAAGTTTTAGATAAATAAAAAATCCTCCAAAGTGGGAGAAATACTGTGCTATCAGGTAGTTGCAGCTTTACTGTGTGAGCTAATTATTCATGTAGAGACACTTTCTAAATGTATCACTTAGACAGTAATGGCTTCTAATTCTAAAAAGCCATTTGCCTAGAGCAGTGGCTGCCATTGCTCTAATTTAGCAACAAACCCAAGTGCATCCTCCACTACTTTAGCTGAACAAGGATACTTGGTTTTCATGTGTCACTTTCATGCTAATACTATTAAAAAAACTTACTTAGAAACTTTTCCATCACCTTCCAGAAAATACAACTAATGCCCCCAGCTATCTCAGTTTTCTATTCTGTCAGTTTGAAGTTTTTCAAAAACAAAATTAATTAACCAATGACTAGTTACTACCTGAGGGTTCAGCCCAACTTTTACTGCAGTCAGAGAATTTCCATTTAGCCTAGACCCAATGAAGTGGCAATGTAAATATAAAAAATAAACAAAAACCACTTCAGACTATTAAAACAAAAAAAGAATATGAAGAGTTTTGTCTACTGTCTCTCACACATGTGATCAGCTTCCCATAAAACAGAGGATGGAGGGATTGTGTGTGTTCCCATAAATATACCAGCTGAGTGCTGGACTGTGGCATGGAGAGTGCTACGAAAAACACAGACTGTCTTACCCAGAGCCATTGTTGTCATGTTCTTAATGCATTTGAGGCTTGTTAATCTTTGTGTACATATTTATCATAACATGAGACATCAGTCAATAGCCATGACACCAGTCAGCCACCAGCATGTTTCTCAAATGCTTTATATGTAGAGCACTTACTTAACCATGGGATAGATTTACAACATTGTAAGGTTAATAACAACTTATCCTCCTTCTCCTGGTAATAACACTTTCAACAGAAACTGGCTATAAAAATAGGCCTAGTTTCCAAGTCAGTTCACTCCATGTTCAGCTTTGCAGCTGTAGTATGCCTCTGTGTTATTCATTCTTATGCCCTTGCATACCTTAATACTTTATAAGCTTAGAACATTCAAGGAAGTCTTTGGAATCTACTTTCCACAAAAGCAACTTTCTTTAAGGTCAAGTCTAAACTCCACTGAAGCTGAAGCAGATTTTAAATGTAGGTTTCAGAATAAATACATCTGCACACATTTCCAGCATGTAAGTGATCAGAAGCCTGAGTTGAAGTTAAAGAAAAAAAAAAGAGAAAGATGGAGTTCTGTGGAAACTCCTTCTCCAGATTGTCACCAAAGTTCGTCCTCCTTCTATCTGTCCCATAATACCCATAACCACAGAGAGCATTTCCACTTGGACCACTGCTTTGGCCAGAGGAAATATGCCCTTCTCACTCTGACAATAGTGGAGACCTGAAGAGACAGGGCAGTAGGGAGACAGTGCTAAGAGGGTCCAACAGTGCCTGTCTGGTGCTTCTCCTCTATGGTTCTTTGCTATGTTTCCCTTGGCAGCAGGCGGGATCTGCAGGAGGAAGAGGAGGTTGTCTTGGCCCCTTACACAATGAGGCACCTCAGATGCTGCAGAGGACCTCAGGCTGTTGGGCTCTGAAAGCAAGAAAGCCCTCTTTGACCAGTCCCTTGCAGCTCTCTGCAAGCAGTACAGCGTGCAGCCCCAGTCCATTCAGGTGAGCAAGCATGGACAGGGGGTCCACGTCTCACTGGCTTCTCCACAGAGGTGGTATTTGCTGCAGAGCAACCCCAGCTAGGGCTCAAGGACAAAGCTGGCTTCTCCCCATGTTCCTCACCTGCATTCACTCCTCCTTCCTGCCCTAGTGAAAGCAGAGCTGTCTACACATCCTCCTGCCCCTGAGGGAGGTTCACCTGCCCCCAGGACTGTCCCCAGACAAGCGATGGCCTCATCTCTCCCCTGCAGGATCTGTTTGCTCTCCTGCATGAGCACAGGCCATGCAGTGGCCCTGGGAGCTCAGGGAAACACTCAACAGCAGAACAGAGATCTACCTCAAAAGCCAGCCTTCACTCTTGCTGGCCATTGTCTTGAAGGCAAACCCTGCTGACCTGGAGCTCAGCAGCCACTGGTTCTGGGAACACCTGTGAGAGCAGGAATGTCAAGGATTCTGCCTGTGCTCCTGGTGGGACTGGTCCAAGCCTCATCCTGAGCCCTTGGCATTTCAGAACTTCCTCCATTAGATCCCCTCCGAGCTTCTTGAGGTAGAATTCTACAAGGAGTGGATGAGCACCCTGCATAAGACCAGCAGGCAGGAGAAGCTGTCATGACTGAAACGGCAAGTGTGGCAAACAGCCTGCCTGCTCCTCAAGGACTGGCAGAGGTCAGAGCTTGCCTGCAAAGTGACAGCCTGCCTGAAAAAGATATGTTGTCTGCCAGCTACTTCTGGCTGCTGTGGGATCAAGTTTGGGGGGAAAGTGGCAAAGAAAAGCATTTCTCTCCTTGGAGCACATCCTGCAAGCATTGGGAGTTGCTCCACAAAGGGACTCTCACTAGAAGGACAGGAAGGGAGACTTGATTGTATCCCAGTAACAGCAATCCCTCTGTTACAGAACAGGTATTTGGCAAGGGAGCCTTCCCTCAGGTGGGTTTGTGTGAGATCAGCCTGGGAGACAAGGAACCCAAGCATGTAGCAGTCTCTGCTGTCCATCTTTCAAAATTCTGAACACTGCTCTGCGTATAGGAAATATTTCCACAGTGCACAGATATGTCCTCAGACAGGCAGAATACACCTGCTCTTGGGAGAATATATATGTCAAGAAAAACGTACCACTCCATCACTGGCAGTTTTCATTTTATACTTGTTGAAGCTCTGTGCGAGGCTGAGCAGACACTCTAGCAAAGTCACAAGACTCACGATTTTGAGCTCTGTGACCTGCTACTCACAGAAAGATGCCAAGTCTCACTTTTCTGTTCATGCCAGCTGGCAGTCCTAGTGCTGGCTGGTATTGTCTGAACTCCAAAGATGTAGCAAGGAGTTGTTCCAAGTAGTGCTAGACACTGAGATACTGGCACTTCTTAAAAAGCTCATATTTCACCTGAGATAACTGAGGGAAGAAAAAAAGCCAAGCAATAAAAAATTAATTATGCTTTGCCTGTAAACCTGTGATTTAGCATGAGACAGTGACAGATGCTGCTGTAAGGGTTTTGGAAAGGACCACATCACAGCTCCTTGGGGGCTCCCTGCCAAGCCCTACTGCCTGGCAACGGGGTACTCCACATCTCTGTCAGTTTACCATGACCTGAGAGTATCACGTGTTGAGAAGAGGCCAAAAAATGCCATAGGCACTGCCACAAAGGGTTCTCTCTCCCATGTCAAGGATGACTCATTTTTACAGTGTACTTCCCAAAGAATGTGGACCAAGTCCTGTCTTCATGGTTTCATCAGCACTTTCTGACCCTGTCCTTGCATGTGCTGTTTTATTTTTTGCTGCTTGGATTCCAGATGAGATCTGATGTCTGAGCTTTGAGGGGCAGGGTGCAGTCCCAGCCACCACCTCAGCAGAGGTGAGGAAAGAGATACCATGTCCTTCTAATATGGGCTGACAGATTTCACTCACACACCACTAAGTCGACGTGGCCCTGCACCACTCTCAAAACCATCCCAGTCTTCACAGGGGGCCTTGCTGGCCCACTCATCATGTTCCTGAGCAAATGCAGTGGACACATCTCTCTAGCTGGGCACCTGGCATGTGAATTTAGATTGTATGGACTGTGTCACACATGGCATTGTACATCATCTGGGAGGGACACAGGGGAAAACGTTTATGCTGAGCAGCACGTTTCATACTATAAAACCCTTCAGGTTAAGTAGAAACAATATGTTAGGATACAACACGCCTAAGAATGTATCTACAATGATGGTATTATAAAGCCTGTCAGAACTGCAGGGCCATGCAGCCCTGAAATACATTAAAATCCAAAGTACTCCAGAAATTTCAAAGTAGCAACCATGGGGTGAAGTACCATTCACGTGTAGAGCTGACTCGTGTGAAAAAATAACCAAAACAAGAGCTGATTCTAACTTGCCTTCAGATACACTGGAACTGTGCATCCAAGTGATACCCTTTGGCGGTCTAAACTTGCATTTTCCCTGCTAGTTCACATCTGTTGATAAATCCATAACCTGGGAATCCAACAATCCTGGATTACTCTGTCTTTTAGAAACAAATTTCTGGATATACTTTTTTTTTTTTTTTGGATACACTTTAGAGTACAACCTGCATATGTATTGTTTTAGCTCCCTTTCCTCACCTTAAGCCAATACAGATACAATGCTAAGTGTTCTGGTTTAGTGGTTTTGCAATTTAGAAAGGAGCCATTTCACATTCTTTGAGCATGGGCTTCTAGTAATTTTATTTCATTTCACAAGGCTGCTCTTGGAATGCTTTTGCAGCTATATTAGTAAAAAAGCAGAAAGAATTACAAAACTGACATCCCCCTACCTTGCCATCTGCATCCTGCAGTGTGCAAAATGAAAAAGACAGTATACTGAGAAAGCCCAAGGATTAGGAAAGAAATGACAGAAAGATAATTATGAATGCAAAACAAGAATGGTAGCTTGTCATGTATCTTACTTGACACTTCTGAGTGGGTGTCAAGAAGGTGGATAATGCCAGCAGAGCTTCAGCAGAGGAATGAAGCACTGCACCTTTAAAAAATTCAGATAAGCTCCAGAAAATTATTGGCCTGCTATTGGAATACAGCTACATGTCTTACATGCTTCTCAATGGTGGGAAGGAAAGAGAAAATAATTTCTAAACTAAAATGCAAACGGGCAACAGCAAAGAGCGTTGAATTTCTCCACTGCATTTTTGTTTACAACTACTCGTTCTTGACAGAGAAACATTGAACCAACTTGCACAATACCAGAAGGAGCACCCACTGCTGCTCTTTGGTCAGTGCAAGTACTTGTATGCAGCACATAGCAGAATATTTTTGCTTATAATTCTTGCTCAAATGCTCCTAGCTTTCAGTTTCCACTAGGTTAATAACTCCAGATCAGCTACAGCAAAAAAATTCTTTTCTCACTTCTGCAGATTGTTTCTCTCTGGACTGTGTTACAAACACACCCCTTTCTGTCACTCGTAGCTGGAATTTACAATGCAGCTTTTCCCAAAGGTCCAATACTTCAATAACCTCTATCATTTTGATACTCGAGCCCTGTGTGATTTCTAATGGGGACAAGCTTCTTTCAGAAGGAAAAATGCAAGTGCCAGCCAAAACGGGAAAGGAATTGCATGGCTGATCTGCAGGTCTCCTGCAATGGTTGTGCAGGAGACAGCATACCATGAAAATTCAGATGACATCCTCCTAGCTGGCATCTGAACTACTTCAGAGGCAATGTCATTTTTCTCTTCACAAGCCAAGGCTCACTTGATACTTTCAGCAATCATTGATCTAAGTAATTAAGCTTCCAACTGCTTAGAGCTCTGCATCATGGCACAAATGGGAGGTTTTAAGGAAAAAAAAAATCCTTAAATCATTTTTTGGGGGAAAAAAGAAACGGCCCTATGCACTGTAAAAGGAGAAACATCAGATCACAAGACCTTAGTGTGGTCTTTCTTTTACCTGCCATTCATTTACTTGCCCCTGTGTTTAATGGGAAACTGCAGATCAGCATTTTGTCTGGAGTTAATAACAACGTGTGCTCCAGACGTTGCTGATCTCCAGCACCAATATGAGCAGGCAGAAAGTGTACTTGCCATGTCTGAAGCTTAATCCACACAACCACAAGTGCACTCACATCACACAACCCTGTGAATGTAGGAGTCAATGGTACTGCTTCACATGCAGGTGTCTGTTTGCTAGTGCTTTATACAGACCGAGTCTCTACTAAAACACTGGAAAACAAAATTGTGTCCCATTCTCTTTTCCATAGGATGGATGTCTCAATGTATATTGAGACACTAGATAAATAGAGGTTTATTTAAATTTCATTAGGAAACGATTGCAGGCATCTCAGCCATCTGCAAATAAAGCCATCTCAAACCTGAGTACTGACAGAGTTATTTGTTTGTAACAGGACTACATGACCAATATGTGCCTATTGCTCTTGTCTTTCACAGAATCACAGAATGGTAGGGGTTGGAAGGGACCTCTAGAGATCTAGTCCAACCCCACTGCTAAAGCAGGTTCACCTTGGTCAGATTACACAGGAACGTGTCCAGGCAGGTTTTGAAAACTTCCAGAGAAGGACACTCCACACTCTCCTTGGGCAGCCTGTGTCAGGGCTCCCTTAACCTCACAGGAAAAAAGTTTCTCCTGATGGAGAAACAGTGGAGCTTCCTGTGTTCCAGTTTGTATCTGTTACCACTTGTCCTGTCCTTGCTGGAACTTATTGTATGGACTGTCTGTAGTTCATAGTATTACTTCATGTGTATATCTTTCCAAAATTTCTCACTGTTTCTTTGGAGAAATAAAATGTTACATGTAGAGTCCCTTCCTTTTTTTATTCCTTTCTCCTTCTTTGTGTTTTGCTTCTCTCTTCTCTCTCTTTTTGATATTTAACTAAGAAGACAAAAATGTCATGCAAGGGTTGCACTTGTATAAGCCTTTTCATTCTCCCAGGAGCTTTGTTTTTTCTCATAGGAAACCTGAGTAGACACATGCAAGAAAAGGTCTTGACAAGGAAAGAACTGTATGTTTCTACATCTTCTGATCTGGGAAAGAAAATCACCACCACTTTGCTCATCCCAGAGGCTGCTGGTCAATATTTCTGTTCTCTTGCTATGCTTTTATTCCATTTTTTTTTCTTATTCAGTGCCAAAGCTCCAAGTCTCCAGTGCCAAAGCTTCAGGGGGTTTAAGCTCCAAGCTTCGATGCCAAAGCTCCAGGCCATGTTGACATAGCATAGACTCTATTAGAAAGCGAATAATTTAGAAATCTTCAGAGAGCTTCTCTTTATGGAAAGGAGAATTTCTTTTGTCACCTGGAAAAGACAGAAAGAACTGGTAAGTTACAAGGGGGCACCTGCTTCAGATCTATCTCATCTAAAAAGTAATCGATGAATTAAAAATGATGGGGAATGATCATAGAATCAAAGAATCATAGAATGTTAGGGTTTGGAAGGGACTTTTAGAGATCATCTAGTCCACCCCCCCTGCAGAAGCAGGTCCACCTAGATCAGGTCTCATAGGAGCACGTCCAGGTAAGTCTTGAAGACCTCCAAGGAAGGAGACTCCACACCCTCCCTGGGTAGCCCATTTCACTGCTCACAGTGCTCACCCTCACAGTGAAATAGGTTTTTCTTATATTTAAATGGAAATTTTGTGTTCCAGCTTCATGCCATTACCCCTTGTCCTGTTGCTACCTACAATAGAAAAAAGGGATACCCCGACCTCCTGGCACTCACCATTTAGATATTTGTAAACATTAATAAGATCCTCCCCTCAATCTGCTCCTGTTCCTCAGGAATAATTAAATATATATAGGATGCTGAGAACAACAGGTTCTATGAAAACTAATGTTCTCATGTCCTTAGTCCAGCAAGGGACAGCAAAATAGGCACAACAAGTGAGTTAAAACATGATCCTTCATCCCTATGAATGGTTTCTACTTACTGAAGCAAAGCAGAATGCATGATCTGGCCCACACAAGATGACCATGATACCCTCTTGGTGGTCATGCTCAATTACAATGGGATGACTGAATTATGCTCACAACTGTATGCCTATATATACACCCAGAGTTACGAAATGTGCAAATCTGAATTTATTTCTAAAAATAACTACATACTTAGTAAACATGACTCACTGCTCTTTCTTCTGGCTTGAAATCTGTATTTGCTCCCCACGTGCTGAGAGAAGAGAGATTTCTGGGAAATGGATGTTCACATTGGAAAAAAAAAACACAACCAATATCAACAAAGATTGGAGGCACTCTCAGTTTTACTTATCTCTCTGTTTTTACATACCTCAAGTTGTCTGTGAAACACATTTTTCAGCAATGCCATTCACCAAAATTTGCCCACCCCCACCCAGAGCTAATCCCTAATGTAATTTTCTATTCCTTTACAGCTGGAGAGAATTTCAGAAACAATAAACTAAAAAAAATGTAAGAAACAAAATAGAGGAATGAAGTAGAGGGGCCTATGCATGCATTTGAATTTGCCTGGTTCCATATAGCCAATGTAGGCTGCAAGTTTTGACTGGACCAGTAAAAACCTCAAAATTACTCTATTAAACTCACAAAATTTGATTGAGAGCAGTCAACAGTCAGATAAAAAAAATCTTCTAAAATATAGCAAAAAAAATAACTAAATTCATAAAGTAACAATAAGGAGGAGAAATCCTGAAGGAAAAAAAATGCTGACAGTTACAAAACTTTTAAAAATCTATTTTCAATTTTTTTTTTACATACAAAATATCCATGGAAAAGTGAATTTTCTTAGATTTCTTATCAAAATAATAGCAACATTCTCTGAAAATCACAGACCAAATTCTTCTTCAAGTGAAAAAATACAATGGGAAAGGTGAAAGCTCTTTTAGAAAGCCCAAGCAAAGTGAAGCTGAGCAGAAAGAGCAGGGCAATTCTATTCATACTGCACTAGCATGGTGTAGGTACTGTGTAGGTACATCATTACTGTGTAGGATTCTCCACATGTGTAATCCAGCAGAACATTTCTTCTAGTGGCCTCTCCTGAGGGAAAGGAAATTTGCAAAGCATAATTCTTTTACATAGTTCACTTACAGCATACAATTCCTTATTAAAGGCAGAAGCAAAATTCTTTGCCACATGCTTTAAAATGTCACAGCACTCTGGGATGTTCCATAGACTTTACAGTTTCCTTTGATGTACTCACTAGCAGTCATGATCAAAGAGGATAAATGACTGAGCAAAGCAGTTAGCTGAGGCGGTATGGCAATTCCTATGTACCTGTAACTATACCACAGATAGTACAGTATGCACTGACAGAATCACCTGCCTCAGCCAGAAGCCTTTTCATATAAAGCAAGTGAAAATGGAAGAGCCAAAAGACTTAACATAGGTAAATCATTGAATCCAATATGAGGCTCACTAGAACCACACATCTATCAGC
This sequence comes from Urocolius indicus, assembly GCA_013401255.1. Classification (NCBI taxonomy): domain Eukaryota; kingdom Metazoa; phylum Chordata; class Aves; order Coliiformes; family Coliidae; genus Urocolius; species Urocolius indicus. The sequence continues at coordinate 11,257 of WBNH01003429.1, read as the reverse complement.
TATTGCAGAAGATGTAGAAATAGCAAAGGTTCAGTTAAGGAAGATAATAACTGTAAAGAAAAACTGCAAGCCAATATGTTGTCTTAGGAAAGATGAAAATTGCTATAGAATGAGAGGAATAGTGAAATATGTTTCCTAGCTGGTAATGTGTCAGAGGGAAAACACAGAAGTTTCACAAGGACATAGTATCTTTGGAAAAGAGTGGGAGAGGTGGAGGATTTCATCATTCCAAAATCATAGAATCATAGAATGGTTGGAAGGGACCTTTAGAGATCATCTAGTCAAATCTCCCTGCAGAAGCAGGTCAATCTAGATCAAGTCACACAGGAACATGTCCAGGCAGGTCTTGAAGACCTCCAAGGAAGGAGACTCCACAGCTCCTCTGGGCAGCCTGGGCCAGTGCTCTGTCACCCTCACAGTAAATTAGTTTCTTCTTATGTTTAAATGGAACTTTTTGTGTTCCATCTTCATCCCATTACTCCTTGTCCTGTTGCTAGATACCATAGAAAAAAAAGGATGTCCCAACCTCCTGACACCCACCAGTTAGATACTTGCAAATATTAATAAGATCCTCCCTCAGTCTTCTCTTTTCCAGACTAAACAGCCCTAGTTCCCGCAGCCTTTCCTCACAAGGAAGATGTTCCAGTCCCCTGATCATCTTGGTGGCCCTGCAATGGACTCTCCCCAGAAGTTCCCTGTCCCTCTTGAGCTGAGGAGCCCAGAACTGGACACAGGACTCCAGATCAGGCCTCACCAGGGCAGAGTAGAGGGGGAGAAGAACCTCCCTTGACCTGCTGGCCACACTCTTCTTGATGCATCCCAGGATGCCATTGGCCGCCTTGGCCACGAGGGCACATTGCTGGCTCATGTTAGTTTACTATCAATTAGGACTCCCAGGTCTCTCTCTGCAGAGCTGTTCTCCTTCAGGTCAATCCCCAGCCTGTACTTGTGCATAGGATTGTTCCTGCTGAGATGGAGAACTCTGCACTTGTCCTTTTTGAACCTCATGAGCTTCTTCTCTGCTCAACTCTCAAGCTGGTCAAGATGCCGCTGAATGGCAGCACAGCCTTCTGGGGAATCAGCCAGTCCTCGCAGTTTGTTGTCAAGGATTATCCAGTATTCTGCCTTCAGATGTCCTTTTGAAATGTCTGTTTGATCCATACTTCTTCTTGGGGAAAAAATAGTATTAGGTAATTGCTATTACAGAAGAGAGCCACTCTGACCTCAGAAATACTTTCTTGCCTGATTTAAACCAAGTTATTCTAAACTACATATTTTGTCATTCCATATAATGGGAATGATCTGCTGATTTCAGCCAGTGAGTTTTGTATTCTCATTTGCTGCTACAAAAATTAAGTTTAAAAGTAATCACATGTTGTCTAAGGAAGCTAATTTAAAGCAACATTTCTTCCTCGATTTTCTGTAATCTAGTTCTGCAAACAAAACTGTGGGAAGAATGTTGAGCTATTTAAGATACTGTCAAAGCAAAGATGGTGAGGACAATTGTGTGGGTTATAGTGAGGGAATAAAAAACAAAAGCTATGATAGGGCCTTCTCCTGGGGGGTAATGCAATGAACACAAAGAAAAAAGCTACTAAAACATTTTACTTGTAATGTTCAGTGTTTATTATATATCCAGACAGTATCAGCCTCCACAAACAGAGTTTGTGGGTTGGGTAGGCAAAGCATGCAGCCTCTAGGAGCTAAGAAGTTGTCACTGATGACACTCTTACCTGGTCATACACCTATATCACAGCTGAGTTTCTGTGTTTTCCCTCTGACTGCCATACCAATTCTAATGTATTGGAAGATGTATTGGATGTAGGGCCTCAAAAAAGCAAGTAACAGCTCCAGTGAGTGCAAGTCTGGTTAACAGCAAAGGATTGAGCTGTATGTATAGCACTCCAAAGTGAATACCAGCAATGTTCTTAAGTGACTCTCTAAATGCAGTTTACAAATAAGAGAAATAACTAAATATAAAGAAGAAGCAACTATTAGATAGGTTAGTACAGTGCTAGGAAAGATCTGAGAAAATATTCCTCTAGTATATCCTCTAGAACACTCTCTGGGTGTGCACCACAACAATTAGAAAGAGATTAAATGGTCAAAATGCAAAGTAACATTATGGTATAAATTCCCACTAACTGCATAACAAGAAACCTTTAAAAATACTCAGTTTCAGTAAATAAATGTAAATGTAAAGTCCTGAATGCAAAAGAGAGAACGCTGGTTTTGTTAAATTGTCCTTTGCATCCTGCAGTGACAGCACCTTTTATTGAGGTCAAGAGGAGCTACAGTTATGCAGTACCTCCCAGGACAGGATGCAAATAGCTGTTATTAAAAAGTCTTTCTCCAACGGAGAAAGAGAAGGCTATCACCACATGTATAGATCAAAAGCTATACATTCCAAATGCTGCACTGATTGCATTGCATAAATTAAATTAGGTAAGGAACACAAAGAAAGCAGAAGTCAGCATGCTTAAAAATTAAATTATTTACTTTTATTAGGAACAATGTGAAAAATTGTATTGATTCATAACTGGGTGGAAATTAGAGGCTTGTTGGTTCAGGAAAAGTATAAATATTTTCCTCTGCAGGTCTGTTGAGAATAATGAACAATTTCCCTTCTGAGACTTATCCAAAAAAGATGAGCAACAAGTGGAATTTTTTTTTAACTAGGTCTGGCCAATTGACATCCACTGTCTTTGTGAGCCCATGTAATTAGCAATGCAGCCTTCCCAGTCTCAGAAATCTGGAGAAGCTCCAGAGGACTGTAAAAAAAAAAAAAAAACCCAGAAACTACTTGTATATGCAAACAATATTTTTTAGAAAAATGAAGTAATTTGGGACTTTAAGCCTGCCACCTTTACCTCAATCCTTCCTCAATCCTTGGCCATCTATTTGTCCAGTTGAAAACTACTTATCCAATGTAATAACTAGCAAGAAAATATACCAAACATTTGTGTGACACAATAGTGTCCCTCAACATAGATGTATAGAAAATAGATCCTCTTGTATCAGTTTTGCTTTGTTTTTTTAAGGCTATTTAGTTGTTAGAAGTTAAGCCATGGTATAGGATTTAATAAGAAAACACCTTATATGCTGCAACGAGTTCTGACAGATAATTGTGTCAACATTTGGAGGACAGAACACAGGCGCTCACAGTGGTTTACTGAACATAAACTCCAGTGATGCTTCAGTTCCTGGGACTGCCAACTCAAACCTTGGACAGATGAATGGAAAAAAACAGAGGACAGGAGACAGAAATTTTACTTTGCTTTAGTGCATTCCCTTACTAGGATAAGTAGTATCTGAAATCAGCAGTTCTAAAGATGCTGATAAACTGAAGAGGATTTAGAGAAGAAATGTGAGATGACTAAAGGATTAAAAAACCTGCCTGTTGACAGACCACAGGAGCTCACTCTGTTTAGTCGTCAGACCATTTCTGCTAGTACTAGTAACTTTAATGTGCTGTGGGACAGTTCAGAGAGCTGCTCTGGTTGACAGCTAATCTGACCTTTTCTGTTTGCTTAAGGTTTTCATTGGCATCGGGTCCCTGGACTGTTTCACCCCGTGGCCACATAAGCATCACCAACACACTTTTCTGGTTACACAGACAAGTAGCAGGAAACTGAAAGAAAAGACAGAACAATTTATCCCCATATTTAGATCAAATGAACTGCCTCTGCACTTATCCTCCTACAAAACTGTCTCTCTAGCCTCCTGGTGTCACTGAAGACGATATTATAGACCCTTCTGGGTGGAAGCCAAAGCTGGTGACAATCACAGCAAAACATTTAATCAAGCACTGTGATAATGTTGTTTTCACCAGTAGTATCATCCATGTCATTAGATGACAGTCAAAGAGATTTCACTGCCTGCCTTAAAGACTCTATTCATGGAAGACCTACAGTATATGCTATATAGAACAGCAGACTACATGATTTGGACATTTCTTTCTGTCCTCACACCCTAGGTAGTGATGTGTTGACGAACATCCAATCTTACAATCTGCAAGCAACCCATGAAGTTTTTCTTTTAGTAAGACTAGTGCATTTGTGTAGATATACTCTTCTTCTAACATTTTCTAAAGAAATATATCTATTTGCTGCAGTTGTCCACAACTGAGTGCTCTCCAGCCTTTAACATGATACAAACAAGTCCAAGTGGAGGCTAGTGCTCCAGCAAAACTAATAAGGCCATTGCTCTAACCTGCAAAAGAAAAGGCGTCTTTACTCAGTTTTATTATAGTTTATGCAGCACTTTTCATGGTTTATTCAGACCACAAAAGGAGCCATAAAACTGTTTCTTAACTGTCTTTATCATCCCTTTAGCGCCACAGCAGATAATCTATTAGGCAGCTGACTGTAAACAGCTAAATCTTTCCCGTGTTCCAACCATACTCTGAGACCGCAGATGACGTACAGACTGTGAAAACAAACTCTGGAAATAAGTGGGTCAGAAGTCTAGCAGTGAAGAACTGCCAATTTGTGGCCGCTGGGCTACACGAAGCTCTCCAGAATACAAATGTTGCTCCTTTATTCAGGCAAGTTTCTGGTTTAGGGACTAGCAAGCCACCTTGGTCACACCTGGGAAGGAAGCAAGGCAGAAGGGGCAGCTGCAGTCAGGTTCGGTGGGTCGGCCTGGGAACCAGCTGCCCACCCAGCTTGGCTCTGACAGCAGCAGAGTACGGGAACAAAGGCAGGAATGAATTGACATGTAGCACTTTTATGCCATGCAAGACTTCTTGTTCCTTGCAGCTTTCTGAAATACTTGTGCTTTGAGCTATCAGCCATAGGAAGATGTGAATGTGAATTTTACAAGGTGAATAAAATTAAGAGTGTGTGTACAAAATCATAGATTTGAAACAACAACAACAAAAAATCCATAATTGGGATCCCTTACTAAAAGTTTAAAAAAAAAAAAAAAAAGAAGACCCACATTCCTGGAACAGTCTCTGCCCTTTTAAAGGGTCTCTACATAGTTATGATGATATGCTCTACTAAAGAACTGTTTATTAAGTGTTAATGTGACTCAACAAGTTCAGTTGTGACCAGAAAAAAACCAGTAAAAAATGAGGTGGCAGAATTGTGGGTTATTGCAGTTATCCCTGAAACCAATAGTAAAGGTTGTTCTCACCACATCAGCACTCCATTCCCTCCTGAAGAATGTGTGTGAAAGCTTTCTGCTTATTTCACTTTTTTTTTTTTTTTTCTTAACTGGAGTAAATTACAGGAGTAATTCTTTAGTTTTTATGTGTGAATTTATTAGTTGCATTAGACAGAAAAGCATCTCAACTTTCTCATGATATCAAGAAATTTCCGCAGAACTGCATGAGGTTGTTTCCACTCTGTGCAGGGATTTTTCCCAGCTCTTATTAGCTCACAAGGAAACAGATCACAGATCTGCTTCAAAACCCTGACTCACTGTTGCCAACAGCTTTGATGGAAGTTTCAAATACTGCACAGTATGCGCTGAAAAAAAAAAAACTTTTAGAGCAAGAAATGTGTAACAGAGCTTAATTTTATTCCAGTTTGGACACAGTGGAGAGGGGAACAGATAAGAAATGATTATTATTTGGTTTTGACTGTCTCAGCAGTAGTGCTGCATTTTTCCAAGAGATGACTTGCAGCAGTGGTATTAATACTCCTGCAATCGTACACAACAGTTTTGTTTAGCAGCACAGCTTCACATCTAATACAGTTCACTGCAAGGAGAAAAACACATGCAGCTCATGTTAATGAAAAACAAAATTAGCATTCCGTTTCATAAACTTAAATGCTAGTATTTTCAAAATAAATGCCACATTTCTGCTTATTTTTATTAACAGCTATGCTGAAGATTTCCTATAATGAAAACAAAACAAAACAAACCTGTCTCAAATCTAGCCTTCAAATAAATATTTTCCCGCACACTTTGATCTGATTCTGCCAGTCATAAAAGGAGTCATAAAAGCTCCATTTTCATAACAAAAAGTTTGTCTGGCAAAGGTACAAACTGAAGGGTTTCAGACAGGCAATCAAACCAAGCAGTTGTAACAAGGGTCAAAGCTGCTCAACCTATGCTTGGAAACATTGCAGAAATTTGGAGGAAATACTTCTGGAAGTATTTTTAATCTGTTCTAATCCACTCATTTATTTGTCTGATTGGCCAGTGTCATAAAAATAAGCGTAGTGCTTGCCTCTTCAGTCTATAGGGATTTAGAATACTCACACTACTCCATCCTCCTTTAACAAAAGGTTTTATATAGACAGTGCCAGACATTAATTACAGTAATTTCTTGCTAGCCTTGTTTCCTAAGGAAATAAGGCTCAGACACTTGCATCGTCCATTTGAGTGGACATCTGTCCCCCTTAACTTCTGAGTTGATGGGTAATTTCAAACACAATCGAAAGAACTAAAAAACCTCACAGATGTTAGGTTCTTACAAATTCCATGAATACTGCTGTCTGCATAAAGGAAAAGAAAAAAAAAAAAATCCATAGTTCACTGGAGGAAAAAGGTAGGAATTCAGCTGAAACCTTCAGCACCAGCAGAAGCTGACTCTGCCAAAGAACATACTATCTTTTGCCTAGTAGAAGTGAAATGAAAAAGAATGAGGGTGAGGAGTGGTAGTAGAAAGGAAACGAGACCTCGGCCTGTACAAAGACATACTCAAAGTTTTGTTGCTCATCGAACAACCTCCTTTCTTATATTATTGCATGATGACAAAGCTCTCAAACAAAATGGCTGATTAAACTTTCTTCAGCTGGTTCCTTTGCATTATAACCATGCTACCCCAGAAATTTTTATTAAATATACAAGTGCTTCACACGCATGGATTACACTAGCTATTCATTTTCTCTGAAACTGGCTACAGGTTTATTATAAGCCATTAGGTTTGTAACAGCTCACCAGAGATCACAGGGTAGGTAACAAGATTACCCCTTTGTTCCTTAACACAATTTCTAAGCATATTTCTCTTGGATCATTTATTTCCTTAGATACTAACATTTCTTTTATTAAATGAGCACTATATCCAATGTGATTATTCTCTGGATTCATAAAAAACATCAGTGAGTTTTGACACAAATCATTGTTTGATTTCAACAGTCACTCTATGTTATTCAAATTCAGCTGAGGTTTGATTTTTCTGTTGACCGGTACTATAAAAATTCTCTGTGATATTTAAAAGTGTCCAGTCTGAGCAATATACATTTCTATTTATCTTGCTATGGGTGTTACTAGAGATGCCTACACAGAAAATATTTCTTACTCAGTGTTTCTGCTTCATGTGTTAGTTTGGAGTCTTTGCTGAAGCTATGACTGTGATACTGTGGAAGAGAGAGCAAAGCTAACAACATCTTTACCAAGAGTGAAAAGGACAGCATAAACCACACAGCTGAGTTAATAGTTTAAGAACAAGAATTTAATTTGGTATGCAACGTTTTCCTAGGAGAATCTTTATTTTCAATGCTATACATGTGAAAATAAGAATGAATAAATGGCTCGTTATCTACATGTATAAAAATATAAACATCCTATCAAATATCTGCAAAGTCACCCTTCATGACATGCATCACTGAAAAGACCTATGCCTTAACTTACAGTGAAAAGAAAGACTGCCTCTGGTTTTTTAGTAGCACTTGTAAATGCTGCTGCAATCACCCATTAAGTGCACGCACTGTGAACAAGAACAGCTGCAAAATGTATATAGGACTCTAGTACTGTGCCTTTAGATTTTCGCCCTGCGTCAACAGGTTAGCAGAGTCATTGTGTTTACCTGTTGTTTGAGCTCTCAGTAGAAGAGACCAGCAAATCTCAGTGACTTTGCCATGGGCACTTTACTTTTTACAAGTTTTACTGAAATTACTGAATAATGTTGAAGAAAAACATCGTTTTACATGTAAGTCATTTTAAGCCTAAATGTAATGAGTTATCAGTAAATGAAGGGCTCCATTTCCTAATATTAATAACATTTTGAGTTTTGAGCACAGACACAAAGATTAAAAAAATCATGATGTTATGTTTTATTATACCCATTTTTACTTAAAATATGAGAATCTCTGGGTCGTTTCCCAGCAAACAGATAGGCAATCATCAATCAAAATACAGGCAATCTGTTTTTTCTTTTTGAGATGCATTCAGCCACCTGGAAGTTTAATTGTGATCCACATTCAAAGCAAATATGCAGTCGACTTCAGTTCTACAAGTTGATACTCACATTCAGTTTTCCCATAGAAACAGGTATAGGAAACCAGTAAAACATTACAATGTTATGTACATAGCATAAGATGTAAATGCTCAGCTAGATATATTATGAAATTCTGCAGCACTAAAATGACTAAAAATCTAAGTGATCCATGTAAAATGTTTATATATGTATATATATGTACACTAAATCACAAGTTCCATTTAAAACTGCCTCTATTCATAGCTCTTATGATGGATTTAGTAAGCTAACAGATTCTTTAAGAAAAAAAAAAAAGAAAGCTATCTCGAGTGAATTTGAACACTTTACTGAAAAGCCATTTTGTACAAAATCTTAAAAAACATACTTCAGAATTACATAACAGAAACTAGAAAAAGACAGTCATTATTCTCAAGAACGGCGTTGTAAAGACCTAGTAGCTGTGATCAATGTCCTTTCACTTGTGGTATAAATAAGTTAAGCACAAAGAAATCATCTCAGAGTAAGGCATAGGACAAACAAGGTTTCGTTCCGTCTTCAGGTGTATTGGGCTCTCACTCTTATTGCTCATCTAATTTGGCAAGTATACATGTCTCTCCTTTTAAAAATACTACATTATACAACTCTCTACAACAAAAAAAAAACACCCAACACGTGGTGATGCAAATTATGTTCCATTTCACGTGGGTGTGCATGCATTTAATGAAAGACCAAGTGGTGAACACAGAGACAGAGCACTGAAACTCAACTCAATACATTTGAAGCTGTAGCTCTTTTCAAAGGAATTAAGGTTTTAAAAATAAAACCCTGCTGTGAAAGTCTTTGGTTAGAATACAAGCGCTAGCAGTACTTCTACATTTGGAGTTAGAACAATTGATTATTCAAGAGTTTTAAAAACGTAACTTCAAGCCTTTAACATGTACCAATAGATTTTTTTTCACTTCAGAAATATTTAGGGTATTTTTCTGTGAAGGTTTAAAACAGGTGACACAGGTTTTTAAATCAATGTCAGGTTTTAAAGGAAAGTGCTTTTGTACCCCAATCTTCAGGAATTTATTAGAAAGAGTTGCTCAGTCTTCTCTACTGTAAAACCTGCTGCTCACATCATGTGTTCCAAAGCAAGCTATGGGTTTCTCCTCCCGGCAAGAAAGACAGCACAAACCAAACACAGCTTAGGAGAGGTAACTTCCCCTAAAGACAGTTGGCATCATTCTTGTTTTTGCAAGGATGGGGCTTATTACTCTCAAAAAAAAGCACTAGTTTTGTCTACGAAGAAGTACTTGACTCTCAGTGGTGTCATTGTCCTGGTAGTACTGCCATGGAAACCAAGAAAGTGTTTCTTATAAAAGTGGTTTCAGCATCGGTTCTGTTGGCTTCAAAGTTTTACAGCACTAGCATGACAAAACTTAAAAGTAACAAGCAGGGTGCTCTTGATTACACTTATAATGTACCTCTGCATTAATTCAACCTACATGGTCTCAGCTTCCCAGGAAGCAAGCCCTACCTTCACTTTTGTCAAGACTGGCTTCATTTCACCCTCGTTGTTTGAGGGTGTTTAGGGAAATATGCATAGAGATTTTCTATGCATACTATAGACAGTAGCTTCAAGAGAATCGTAAGGACTCCACCCATGAAAAGTTACGATTCACGAGCACTTTAATTTTTCAAAGCTTCACTGTTTTACCTCTCAAGGGAATAAATGTGTGTCTCCGAGGACACTTGATAGTTCAAATGGTTGGTGATCCAGCGAACCTGTCGTTTCACATCAGCCCTATGCACCTGCTGTGCAGGTCCTGGTCCAGTTTAACAGCTTGGAGAGGGGGAATTTGGAAAGATGGGAAGAAGAGAGATAGATGCAATTGGTCATGAATGGCCATCTCCTACAAAACTACTTATCTCTTCGGGTGAAGTACGAGTTGGAGTGCCAACTCCTCACAGTCAGGGATCACTTCTATGTGATGGTCCTTCAGAGACAAGCATCACTTTGATGTGGCAGAGGATAAAATGGACCATTATGGGTCCCCCAACAAGGCAGAATCCCACTTAAGGGTATGAGGATGACAAAAGACAGCCATTAGTCAAACCATCTTCATCAGAAGTTGCTGAAAAGCAACTGAAAAGCTCCCTGGACCCTAAATGGGTGCTTTTTTGAACACTCCCCCCTTGACAGTCATCCCTGTCCACGTGTGTGGACAGAGGTAAGGGCTGGGTGCACATGCACGCTTTCCTGGCGTGGGTATTTGTCTGCTGCCGCTACCTCTCTCCTTCCTCGCTACCGACACAGCTACTGGGAAGAGTGGGAGAGAGGATGACGGTGCGAGCTAGGATACGGTGGCTGAGCACGGCCACGGCGGCCAAGCAGGGACACGGCAGCTGAGGCACAAGACGGTGAGCTCCCTTCCCCAGGGCTGTCAGGAGGTGCGTGCAGGAGGGGTGGGGGCTGACCTGCCTTCTGCATGGAGGCAGGCACCGGGGTAAGGAAAGCGAAGGAGGGATGCAGCTCCCCTCCACGTCCTCCTTCCTCCAGGTCGGGAGGGGACCGTGGGTGCGAGGGTGGGTGCGCAGGGGCCGCTGTCTCATCCCCAGGCCACGGGCCCGGCAGACGCTCAGTCCCGGCAGAAGACATACTCGGTGTAGCTGGTCCAGATCTTGTCGTCGGCGGTCCCGCCCTGCTCGGGGCCGAAGGCGCAGGTGCCGGTGGAAGAGCAGGCGGCCATGCGGAAGCCGGCTTCGGAGAGCCGGTCGAACGCTTGCTCCAAGAAGTTGAACTTGAGGTAGTAGCGGGCGGTGTAGCGCTCGGGGGGGCGGTCGGGGTCGCGGCTCTCGTTCAGCGTCTCCCCGAAGACCTCCTTGGCCAGCGCCGTCTTGCCGCAGACGGTGATGCGAGCCACCCGCCGGAACTTGGCGTCAGCCTGCGCCTCACGCCCGATGGTATAGGAGCCCCGGTAGCCGATGGTGATGTAGCCCGAGCGTCGCCCGCCCGCCCCGTCCAGCGACTGCGAGGGCGTGAGCAGCGGCCCACCCGAGGGGCTGCGGCTGGCGGTGGGCGACGGGGCGGACGCCACGGACCCGCCGCCGCCGCCGCCG
>WBNH01003428.1:243975-258770 GCA_013401255.1 Urocolius indicus | reverse complement strand
ACCATTCTATGATTCTAATAAGAAACAGGGAGATAAAAATCAGCAGTGTTCATACTCTCTGCAAGCCTCGTTTGATTCCTGAGGACACTCATTTCCCATTCCTAATAGCCACCACCTTTGTAGGTCAAACTCTGAATCTTCATTGATCATTTCTCTGCAAAGTCTGAGTAGATGTACTGTCCTGAAAAGAACTGTTGTATTAACATCTCCCATTGAGCAAAAAACATTTCCTACTGAAATTAACCTGGTGTGAGATTGAATTTGTGAAAACACAAGTAAGGGTGTGCATAGATACTACACATCTGCATAACCTCCATATATAAGTGTATGTGTGATATACCTACCTGCTAGGTTCATGATATTGCTTTCCCGAGTTTAACAACATGCACCTGCATTCCCTTCCTTCTTTATATAAATATATAAATAAATAAATAAATAAAAGCTGCAACTTACACAGAACTTAGGGAGCAACAGTCATTTGGGAAAGGCTTGTCCAATGTGAGTAGGTACATTCCAAGGGCACTGCCGTGTACCAACACACAGTCGGGATCCTAATAGTAGTGAAGGGGGATGTTAGATCTCTCTCAATTATGGAAGAAGCTGCTACATAAAAAGCACTATCACAGCCCAACACATTCTGCAGCTTCAGCCATGAGAGAAGCCAGCAAAAGCTGAGCTCCGCCTTGCCCCCTGGTCCCCTGTGTGGCAAAGGGCAGTTAAATTTAGCATAATACAACAGATTTTATTTCCATTATCAGCTATCTATTAATAAATGAACTTCCCAATATAGAATGAAGTCTCAGTATTCAATGGAGTTTCAATTTCATAGGCTATAGATTTTATGGTCTACATTGCATTTCTAAGTGGGAGTTTTCTAGTACTAAAATGGGTCTGAACCATTTTCTTCATGTAAAATCAATAACAGACATGGATTCCAGGTCTCTCTCTTAAACATCTAAGCATCAACAATGAATTTCACTATTCTCCTTTCCGATCTACAGATATTGTTCTCAACACAGATTAAAAGAAAAACAATTTAGTCTGCTTAGTGAAGTTAAAACAAATAGCTTTTAGAACAAATTATTAGAAAAAATAAAGTTTTCATTTATTATGAATCATACGATCTTTAACAAATTTTAAACTAAAATATAGTACTTATATTTACTCTCCTTTAAACCACAGATATTGTATAAAGTGGTACTTCTTCACTTGCAGTGCTTCTGTCAGTGTTAATATCCCCAAATTTCTGTAAGTGAAAGCACATTGCATGCTGAACAAGGGCCTTAATGCTGTCACCATAGTGATGACACTTCACAACCCTTATTTATGTCTTCTTGATTGCACCAACCAAATGCACGCTCTTTTACAGAAAAACAGTTTTGGTTTCTTGAGGATGTTTTAACTAATGTCTTTGTAAAGACATAAATATTATTTTGTATTAGGGTGAATTTTTCATGAGAAATTACACAGTAACCCTTCAGATAGAAGAAAGACAACAATCAGTTTGAATTAATGCAATGGAAATTCCATAGTTAAAATGACAGCTAGACAGAACAGACATTCTCTTTGTTTCCACAGAAAAAGGATGAAAGAACCTGTTATTTGTATTTGGCCAATGAACTTGCAAACACAGGAGAGAAAATATTTTTGGTGAACCAAAACAAAAATATTTTTCTAGGTTTGGAAAACCAAATCATTTCTTTTTCCTACAAAAAAAAAAAAAAAACCAAAAAAAACCCCACCAAAAAACCCAAAACTGCTTTACATTTTTCTTTTTTTCTCAGTAGAAAGTTTTGCAAAATAAAGCTCAAAAACATAAACATCGTTAGCAGCTTTCCAGTAAATAAAATAATTACAGAAATAACCACACAGCCCCATTCCATAATAGAGAGTGAAAATCAACAAAGTGTAGAAGGGCTATGTGCTTCTTCCACCTCCAGTGCTTGCTGCCTTTTCTGCTATGCAACCTTACCACAAGAAATCCTCGCCCCCACCCCCTGTTGAGCAATCGCTGCAGGGAAGCAATTTCTCTGATGAGTGAAGTGCCATTCACATTCATAGGTCTGCTTAAGTGTTTACTAAGAGCAAGGGAAATGATATACAATAGCAAAAGTCGGATCTTATTTTAATACCAGGAAGAACTTCAAGACAAAGTTTGTATCTCTGGACTGAGCTAATTTAAGCTGTGGATCACCTGCACTGGTCAGCAACGCATGTGGGGTTTGGTTTGCTGGAGGTAATTGTAGTTTGCTTCCCTGGCGCTACCCCTGACAGAGACTCAAGGAGCAGCATTCCCTAAGTTACTGATCAAAACAGTTGTTTTGCACCATTTTCCTGAATCTTATTCTAATTTTTTCTTTCTTAATTGCTCTTGTTTCCATGACAGCTAGGGACAAAAAAATAAACTGTTTTAAAATACTAGTTTAATTAAGCTTTTATCAAATGATAACAATCTAAATGCCTCTGCAATGATAAGCCCTGTCTTAATGCAGAAAGCTTTGCATTATTACCCATGGGCCAAATCCAACCCAGAAGACAACGTCCTCCACCTTGCCACCCCTAATGCCCATGACAGGGGGAGAGGGACTGAGGGCACATCATTTGTTCATCCCAAATACTGTTTGTATTCAGAATAAGGAGCTGCTGGTTCACCTAGTAGACTCTCAGCATCAACACTGCAATGTGCCAATCACCATGATGTCTGGGCTGCATATGCTTAATAGCCACTGATTTCAGAAGCTGATTATCTAATTACTCTGCCATGTCAGCTTTGACCTCACACTTGTCCCAAATCCCCTGGTCCTTGATGTTGCTTTCTAGAAATAGCCAGGCTGCCTGTCCAGACAATGAAAAGCAAGCACAGGGAAGGTGATGTCAGGCACTTGTGCCTTTGACCCTGAAGGCAATATGGATTGGACTGATTTGGGGCACTTGACACTGTGAACTCGAGCCTGAACAAACAGCTGGTACCAAGGCCGTAGCTATGCTCAGTGGAGCTCTGATTCTGAAGCTGCAGTAGGCAAAAGTGACCTGAGAGTTTAAACCTCCCCAAAGACGGAATCATCTCCCTTTTGTGCAAATGCTACAATGCAGTCAAACTCGTTTAAAGTTTTTAAGAGTAATTTGCTGCTGCTACTGCTTTTGGTAGAGCTTGTACACTGAATTGCTCACGTCTGCCAGAGAAAACCACAGAAAAACCTCAATGTATCTCCTCTGAGATCTCTGAGAAACAAAGCTGCTATATGCTCCACTTATCTCTCAACTCGACTTATCAAGGAAAAAACAAACACACAAAAATGTAACTCCTAGTGACTGCTGTGATGGATGTCCCAGTGCAGGCTGCTCTGTTGTCCCCAGGGACATCACCTGAGGCAGCTTGGGGAACTGCTGTGGTGGAGCTGCCTGCAGCCTGTCCCAGCCCAGTCTGCAGCACCTGAGGCAAGAAGAATAGTCTGTGTCGTCTGTGGATTGCTGTGAAAGCCATAAGAGTGCTGGCAAGTCCCTCTTCCTCTGAGCAAACGGGATAAATTTGTGCTCCAGAATACAGGCACCAACTCAGTCTACTCAGCTGCTTCCTCTTAATGTCTCCAATTGGGCTATGATACCAGCATGAGACTTTCAGTTGTTCCTCAGTGCTTGGACTCACTATTACTGCAGCTGCAGCACTGGTTCACAGGTAAAATGGAATTTCTTTTCAGCCTTTGGTTGGAAATGAGGATGCTTACTTTCTCAAGTCCATACCTAAATTCTTCAGCAGCTGAAGGAGGCCACCAAGTAGACACAATTGTTTTAGCACAGTCCTGAGGAAAACAGAAAGAGAACAGGATAGCAAGGCTAAAGGAAAGGTGTGATGGGTTTGTGTGGAGCTGGTTTTGCTTGGTAACGAGGAGGAAGCTGCAGTGCTGCCCTCTTAAGCAGTTGTCAAAAATTCCTCCAACTCTGAGTTGGACCCACCTCTGGCCCAAGAGGGCCAATCTGGTGCCTCTGTCACCACAAAGAACTGAAATCTGTAGTGCACAGGAGGAGGTGGAAGACAAGGACAAGATGGAGGTGACCATGTGGTCTCCGCAGTGAGTGAAGGAGGAAGGAAGGAGGAGCGCCTGACTGGAGACTCCCTTGAATCACAGAATCACAGAATGGTAGGGTTGGAAGAGACCTCTAGAGATCATCGAGCCCAACCCCCCTGCAGAAGCAGGTTCACCTAGATCAGGTCGCATAGGAACATGGCCAGGCAGGTCTTGAAGACCTCCAAGGAAGGAGACTCCACAGCCCCTCTGGGCAGCCTGTTCCACTGCTCTGTCACCCTCACAGTAAAATAGCTTTTTCTTATATTTAAATTGAACTTTTTGTGTTGCAGCTTTATCCCGTTACCCCTTGTCCTGAAGCCTGCAGCAAGAGAGCAGCTGTTCCCCTGCAACCCATGGAGGACAATGGCAGAACTGAGAGTCACCAGCAGCCCTAGGATTTTGTGACAAAGGGAGTGAAGGTTGCAGACCCCGTAGCAGAGGAGGCAGAAAAGGAGCTGCAGCCCTTGGGAAGAACATGCATCAGAGTAGCCCGTGCAGGGCTGCCCAGCCTTGTGAGCAACCCTGTGCTGGTGCAAGGAGGACTGGCGAGGAGCCGACCTGCCTTGAGGAGAGACGAACAGCAGGAGACATCAGGAAAGGAATGATTGAAATTCCCATTCCCTGCCCCACTGTGCCATTCAGGAGAGAGGGAGTAAAGACACCGGGATGAGGGCCCTGAGGTGAGAGGTAGGTGGGAGGGGATCTTAAAGGGCTGGTTGTATCCTTCATCATTGTCCTAGTCTGTATTGCTTTTGGTTGGGCATGTTTTCTGGATTTTATTGTTTTAATTGGTAGTGGGGTAAATTAATTTTCTTTTTCTTCCCCAAGTGGAGTAGTCCTGTCTCTTTTGCCCACAACCATAAGTGGTGAGTGAGCCCTCCCTGTCCTGAAGGAGTTCCAAAGGCCCTTGGTACTTCTTTCTTCCCCATCCTATCAGGAGCGGGGAGAGTGAGTGAGAGGCAAATTGTGGTTCTTTGTTCCTGAGTGGGCCAAAACTGTGACAAAAGGACAGTTGTGAGTGGGGAGACAAAATGGAGGACATAGGCCAGTTCCAAGCCCGTGTCCAGCTACTGGTCTAAGTATAGTGTGGACAAATCACAAGCTACAACTTACAAAGTTATATACTACCTGAATGCTACAAAGATGATCAGGGGACTGGAACATTTCTCTTACAACAAAATGTATGAGACCTGAGGCTCTTCAAACCTGGAGAAAAGACTGAGAGGGGACCTTACCAACACTTAACAATACCTAAAGGGTGGATGTCAGGAGGATGGGGTGAATCTGTTTTTTTCTGTGGTGCCTAGCAACAGGACAAGGGGTAACAGGCACAAGCTGGAACACAGGAAGTTCCACTTGAACGTGAAGAGAAACTATTTTACTGCGAGCGAGAGGGAGCCCTGGCACAGGCTGCCCAGGGAGCGTGTGGATCCTCCTTCTGGGGTGTTTTACAAAGCACACCTGGACACGTTCTTGTGTGACCTGATTTAGCATCCTGGATTAGATGATCTCTAGAGGTCCCTTCCAACCCCTACCATGCTGTGATTCTGTGAATTCTGTGGGATAGGGAAAAATAAATTGCCTGAGCGATTGTCACCACTTAATCTGTCTGACGTTTTTACTGTTAGATAGCACAGGACCTGGACAATTACACTAAGCAAGTAAGATGAAGAAAGCAGCAAAGTTGGGGAGGACAATGAAGCCACTCCATATTGTTGAGCTTCAGAGGAGCTCTGATTCAGCTATTTGTACCAATTACTTTCCCAACATGTGGTCCAAGCCCTTCCTGCAGATAAGCATGACAGGAATTCAAATAAAGACTACTCTGGGTGTAGGTGTTGCTGACAAACACATGCACTGTGCTGTTGCTTCTCTGCCCAAGACAAGTGTAATACATGTGGTTATCTTGCTCAAGCAAGTAAAATTTTAAAAAAACAGCTTATTACCAAAGGTTAAACCTTGACTTATTTACAGTGGTATCTGCTGTCCTGGCTGCATTTAGGTCCCATGATCTCAGGGGTGCTCTGCCATGGACTTTGTGTTTTACCCCTTTTCTTTTTCTTCCATTTGTGACCTTTAGATACATTTTAAATAATGCTTTACCTTTCCATCAATTCTTCTTTTGCTTAAAAAATCTGCAGAAAGAAATTTCTTTCAGTGACCTTTATTATCTCTTTAGATAATTATTTTCAAAATGTTAAAGAAGTCAAACGGCTGCCAGACCACTGTTTAACACAACGTGGAGCCAAGTAACCATTGTTATTTTTCACATTCTCTAGCTTCATTGTCACACCTTCACTTAAATCTTCCAGGTCAAAATGGACCTAGTCTTCCTTGCCAGTACTATTTGAGAGTGTCACATTTGCCTCGTTAATGTTGTACCACATTTTGTTCCTGTTTCTCTCTGACAGAGAGGATTGATTCTACAGGCTGTTCAAGATAAAGTAACACATTGGTACCAAAGTCCAAGGTAACAACTTAGTTTGGTTTGTTGTGTTTTTTTTTGTTTTTTTTTTTTTTTTTAAATTTACACTATTTGGTGCCCCGTAAGGACATTCTCTTAGAATTCCTGGAATAGGCAAATTATTGGCATACTTGACTTAGAAGCTGCAGAAAAATCATGAAGAACAGAGTATTTATCTGATATTTTGTCATAAATTGCTAGAAGTATTCCAGAGATAAACTACAATAGATTTCAAGCATCTAGAAGAGCTCTCTTGGGAATATTTAATCCCCTTTGAAGAGAGAGCCCTGTTTCACAGAAGCCCATTTAGTTTTCAGTGAGAATTAATTTTTCCAGTTACTTTGATTAATGCATCTTGAAAGAAATCTCAGGTTTATACAGCAATAATTAGCAATAATCATCTTCAGCTAGGAATGTGTTACAGATTTTGGAGAGAAAAAGCCCTTATGAGACTGGCAGAGCTCTTCCAGCAAAATCATGCACTTGAGAACTTACCATGCCAGCAATATGTAAGACTTTCAGAGGTTCACTAAAACCAGGAGCTTTGACTGCTGAACATTCATAATGGAGACCTAGATAAAACATGGAACTGTCAAGTTTTGTTGTACCTCCTCTCATTCCCCCAGGAATAACCACTGGGATGAGCACAAGGCAATGACCTCTACTGGAAAACAGGAAATGCCTCAATTCCCTAGAACTCACCTGGGAAGCAGCAGGCAGTGACTGAAGTGTATTTGCAGTCACAGCAGGTCCCTAGACATGCCCACGTGCTCCCAGGAATGTCCTGCCCCTGCTCAGCAGACCTAACTGTGTCTCTGCATGGCCTCAGATGTGCTGCTGCAGGGCAAGGCCATGCAGACAGACACACAGGCACAACTCTACTCAGCCTTTTCCTCCCTCCCCTTTGCCTTCACTTCCATAAGCCAACAGTGCTGCTGCCCTCAGGACACTGCTTCCCTCCACAGTCCTCTGCAGTACAAAGAGCTCTCACAGCATATTATTAAGCAGTTCCCTTTTTCTCCCCTCTTCTGTTTGTATGACCTGGAGCAGTCGCTGTGCTGCTGCAGCTGCCAGGGGCTCAACTGGGTGCAATAGATAGACCAGTGAAAAGCCTAAGCAGCCCCTCCTAGCTGAACTCCACATTGTTGGTAGTAGCAGCAATACTGGGAACAGATGGGCCAGCTGCTCTTCAAAAGCTATAATCACTCTCTAAACTACAGCACGGGCACGCTTCCTCATGCGCCAGGAGTAGGAAGTCATTATCAACTCACTGCTTATTTTGGTTATTACAGTAGTGTGTTGTTGAGACTATTGAAGCCTGGTGACAAGCTAGGACACAAAAATCGCTTCCACAAAATCTGTGATCCCATGGTGTCTTCGGTCCATCGCTGGAAAGCAGCCAGCACCAGCAGGCAGCGGCGCAGCTTTGTCATTTCTGTAAAGCATTCATAAAGCACGCACCTTATTAGGCGCTTGGAAAGTAATCCTTGTTTAAATTGACTGTTGAACAAAGAAGCTGCAATTTGCTGTTAGGGAATGTTTGGTTTGCTTTTCACCATAGGAAGGTGGATAGGAAAACAAAGTCACCCAAGCTGGAACCAAATAAACTGAGTGCATTCAATTAGCTAATGGAGTGTCTCAGAAAAGGTTGCGCTATTAGAAAATTAAATTACTTCTTCAGAATATTCTGAGATTCTTGAAGTCATTAACACTTTCTAATTTTTTTTGCCCCCCCCCCAGCAATGATCTGTTATATGTGGGGGGTTATTTTTCACTGTAGACTTTTTTGCTTGCCCTGTCATACCCTTCAGTCCTGATTCTCTTCATTCTTATAATCAGTGTTAACTTGTGAGATGCATTTCTGAGCTAAAGAACTTTCGTGCAATTCATGAGTACAAGGAACATATTTCAGATTTTTTCTAATGGAACATGGTGTTCTCAGAGATTAGATTCAGGAGCTATTATATGCTTTAGTACCACTGGTTATAAAAAAGACTCAACTCAAGCATGTTCACTAGTGGCTTCTTATACCTTTTCACAGAAAAAACAACGGAAAATGAAAGATGGAAGTATTTTAAACTTGTAGTCTTGGCCTTGCAATACTACTCTGGATGAGTTCCATCCAATTTACATTAGGTTAATTAAATGAAGTGTGACGTTTGCTGGGGACAGCTACAGAATGGCCAGACATACCTCCTTGGTGCACAGGCACAGCCATGTGCTTTGCATGGTGTGGTGACAGGGACTTCCCATTCCCTTCAAGCTGTCCTAGTGGGGAAGCTGCACAATCTGTTGTTAGGAAATCAATGGATGATCAGTCATATCTTTGTAACTCCATCCAGACCTTGCTAAAGAGACAGAGGAAGAAAGGAGGAGGAGATTTCTTGCAGATATGTACCTATTCAGTACATGTCTTTTCTGCATGCTCCTTCCTCTCTGCAAGCATATCTGATCTCACCCAAATCATGAGCTGGAGGGTCCAAGATGTCCCCCAGCCAAAGCAGAGAGGAGGCTAGAGGAAGGAGTGGTGCTCAGCACTGCCTCTCGTTCTTGGTGAAGAGGAACCAATCTGTCCATGGAAAAACCCAAAGTCTGCATTAAAGACTGCTCAATAACAGCAAGCACAGGCAAAGGTTCTGGGCGGCAAGGTCAGGATTGAGAAAAAACAGCTAAGGTCATAAAGGCACCTTTCATCAAGAGTGTTTATTTCCCAGGCAAGCGATAGAGTCAGGTACATATGGAGATCCATTATCTCAATAGTCATGTGCTTAAAACCTAGAACTTTGCTGGATGAGATCTGGCATGCCCTTATGTAAGCAAATTATTTTTATCTGCTTCTAGGCTAATAGAGACTTGAATATTTTGGGAACTCATAGGTCTCATTGCTATGGAAACTAACTCTGTATCTTTAGGTCAGTCTTGTTATCTCTGATTTGCAGACTCCACAGCTAATCTGAAAAAAAGGAAAGAAAGAATTAGCCCAGCTGTATTTGCTGTCTCGGTCCCACTCTCCACTACCCTGTCTCACTTCTTTAGCCAAAAGCACAATCCAACAGCCTTTACAGAGTAGAGAGGCTGCGATACCAGCAGTCCAACGCCAGGTTACTGGTTTCAAAGTCAATGAGAAATGAGGAGATTTACACAAATAGTACCACAATTGACATGGGAATGTTGGCAGGCAAGATGACCTCATCCAAAGGTATTTCCCATAGGGAAACCCAGACTCAGACAGCTGTCCTCTCCTTGTTTCTTGCATGTTTGAGTGAGCAAGCCAAAACGCTCAGCAATACTCAGCAATACTGAATAACTTTTTTTTTCCAGTCCATAGAATAACAGCAGGAGGTTTACCACTGCATGGACAAGGAGAATTGCTGCCACAGGATTGAGCTGGTACCATCTCAGTAAGACAGATTGACTCTAGCTTAAGCTAGGACATGCATCTTATTGTAAAATTTGGGGGTTTCCCTCTCCCTCCCAACCTTTCTCCTTCTACACAACTTCAGCCACCCTCATCTTACAGTTTACCTAAACATGTGCTAGTGACATTCCCAGGATGATACAAGGGAGGTAAACGTCCGTGTAGGGAAACTGATACTTCACACACCTCTGTTTCTTTATAGCACTGATGGAGCTATAAGGTGCTTACATTTCTGTGGTTTGTTTTTTGTCATCTTCTTTTTATATCAAGAGAGAGAAAATAAAGACTTTTTCACAGGTAGTTCAAGAAACAATGTATGTCTGTGTTTGATGGCCTCCTAAGACTTCTCTGCTTAATTCAAAGTCACAGAGAATTCACATCCAGAACTTTTTAAAGTTGCTGGAATTTTATTACTATAGTAACAGAGAGGTTATACTTTCTTTTTCTTAAACTAACAGAAAGTTCTCTTTTCACTGATAGAAAGACTTTTTTCCCTCCTCAAAACAATTATTTCAGCTGTGATATATACCCACGCATTTGCTCAGAAGAGGGTTGTATGGTAAATTTTTCTGAAAAAAAAAGGATTTTTTTTCTCCGCAAAAAGGGCAAATCTACCCAGAAGGCAATGCCCATCAGTAAAAACAAACTATTTTCCTCCAACATGCAAACTCATATACATGCTTAACACATTTATATTTTAGCACATATAATCTATATACCTTAGTGCAGCATAAATGTGCCTTTTCTGGGTACCCTCAGCATCCATGGCTATGAGAGGAGTTTTGTATACATTCTTCTTTGTTATTGTATGCTATTTTTTTTTTTAATCATTTATTGAGGTTTTCCCCCTCCTTTGGAGAATGAGGCTGAAGATATTTGGGTCTTTTTTTTTTTTCTTTTTCCCCAGAAAATTGATCTTGTATTCCTGTTTAAATAATGCAGCTCCTTTGTCTGGATTTTTCTCCCAGTATGAGTGAAATCCCTATCTCACTGTGCTTCCTTTTATCCGAGTCAAATATTAAATATATAAGATCATAAGCAAGCACTCAAACTTTTGGAGAATCAGGATTATGCAATGGTGGAAATGAGAAGACTGTGTTTTTTAAGGCTGATGGTAATTCAGCTTAATAGACAGGGGAAATACCACATTTAATTATTGTAATTGATTGCTTTCTGGGATGAGTATTATTCCATAAAGGAATTCAACACAAACCAGTAGTTAAACTAGAACACATGTTGCCAGAAATAATTAAAAGGTGTTTACTTTATAGCATTAGTGATCAAATATGCAGTGTTCTTGGATATGTCATCCTCATGACTTCCCACAAGACATAATATTTTCCTCATTGGAAAAAGCAAAAAACTAAGTTGTAGGCAGCTTTTAGTAACTGAGATATTTTGGACTGATGATGTAACTGCTTAAGTATTCACCAGCACCACCATCCCTCAGCCCAACTGTTTCCCGAGGCTTGTTCCCCTTATTGCCTCCATACCTTAAAAATGCTTCCCCCAGTCCAGCACTGGTACTTTCCTCAGTAGCTTTCCAATGAGAACTTCCACCCTCAACTCCCTGAAGCAAGCTGTTCCTTTGTCTCACAGCCACTACTTAGAATAACCTGTTTCTTACTGTCCTTTACTGGGTGAAACTCTCTGGGCTTGACTTAAAAAGTGAAAACAGGTTTGTTTTTTTGGTTTTTTTTTGCTCAGGGTGTGAAACCAGCAAATGCAGAATTTTCCTTCACAAAGCTCACAGAAGTTTCAGCAATTGTGGTAAAACTGCTCCAACGACATGCTTGTAGTGATTAAAAAAAAAAAAAAAAGAGAAGAAAAAAAAAGAAAAAAAAAATCCCTGCACTTAATATGTGCTGGTAAAGTTAAAGCTGATTTAAGACTTCCTACAGTCAAAGTTACATTAATGTAATCCCCTTTTTAACTAATCAGGTGTGAGGTGTATGTGGAATGTACCCAAACCTCCTATTATACATGAAAAAAAGACTTATCATCAGTAAAGAAAGGAAGGTGTGAACTCTTCTTTTTTTTCTCTCTCTCACCTAACCTCCCACCTCTTCAGAACAAAAGCAGACCCTATTGCCCTAAAGCAGGGACCACACAAAAGAATCACAGCATCGTTTCAGTTGGAAAAGACCTTTAAAATCATCAAATCCAACCATTAACCCAGCACTGCAAACCGTGTCCCTCAGCACCTCATCTACACATTTTTTAAATACCTTCAGGGATGATTACTCAAAGGCTTCCCTGGGCAGCCTGTGCAGGTGTTTAACAACCATTTCAGTGAAAAAGTTCTTCCTAATCTCCAATCTAAGCATTCTCTGGCATAATTTGAGGCCATTTCCTCCTGTTCTATCACTCCTTAGTTGCAAGAAGAGACCGACCCTCCCACCTCACTACAACCTCCTTTCAGGTAGTTGTAGAGAGTGATCACATCTCCTCTCAGCCTCCTCTTCAGACTAAAACATCGCAGTTCTCTCAGCTGTTCCTCGTAAGACTTGTACTCCAGACCCTTCACCAGCTTCATTGCCCATCTCTGGACATGCTCCAGAATCGAAATGTCCTTCTTGTGGTAAGTGACCCAAAATTGAACACAGTATTCGAGATGTGGCCTCATCAGTGCTGAGTAAGGTGGGATGATCCCTTCCTTGTGCCTGCTGGTTACGCTATTTCTGATACAAGCCAGGGTGCCATTGGCATTCTTGGCCATCTCAATAAGCTGGCTCATACTCTTGCTGCCTGTTAACCAATACCCCCAGATCCTTTTCTGCAGAACAGCTCACCGGTCACTCTGCTCCAAGCCTGTAGCATTACATGAGGTTGTTGTGGCCCAAGTTCAGCACCAGGCACTTGGCCATGTTGAATCTCACACAGTTGGCCTCAGTGCATCGATCCAGCCTGTCCAGGTCCCTCTGAAGAGCCTTCCTGTCCCCAAGCAGATCAACACTCTCACCCAACTCAGTGTCATCTGCAAACTTATTGAGGGTGTACTTGATCCCCTCATCCACATCATCGATAAAGATGTTAAACAGCACAGGCCCAAGCACTTTGCCATGGGGAACATCACTTGTGTCTAGCTGCCAACTGGATTTAGCTCCATTCATCACCACTCTCTGGACTTTCCAGTTTTACTCAGTGAAGAGTACTCCTATCCAAGCCGTGGGCAGTCAGTTTCTCCAGGAGGATGCTATGGCAAAATAGTGTGTCATGGGTTTGTGTGGCGCTGCTTTTTGCTTGGTAACAGGGGAAAGAAGCTGCAGTGCTGCCCTCATAACCAGTTCCCAAAACACCCCCTGGCTCTGAGGTGGACCCACTTCCAGCCTGGCCTGGCCAGTCTGGCTCCTCTGTCATCACTGTTTAAGAAGGGAAATTTGTAGTGAAAGAGGAGATGAAGGGATGGTACAAGACAGAGGTCACTATGCGGACTCCAAAGTCAAGAAGGAAGGAAGGAAGGAAGGAAGGAAGGAGGAGCATCAGACCAGGGAGCCCTCTGCAACCCATGGTGAGAAAGTTACCTGTGCCCCTGCAATCCATAGAGGTAGGCCTGAGAGCCACCATCAGCTCCCAGTGAGTGTGCCTGGACAGGCAGGAGACTGTGTGAGGAGGTGGCCACGGCACAGGCCATGCTGGAGAGCCTGCCTGCCTTGAGGAGAGACAAGCAGCAGAAGCCATTGGGAAAAGACTGACTGAAACCCCCATTCCCCATCTCCCTGCACCGCGCAGTGGGGAAGGAGGTAAAGACACTGAGATGAGGGCTCTGAGACTGGGAAGAGGAGAAGGTTGTGCTTTTCATCATCTTACCACTCTGTGTTGTTTTCTGTTTGTTATGACTTTGGTTTTCGTGGTTTTGGTTGGTGAAGGGTTCAATTCATTTCTGTTTTCTTCCCCAAGTTGAGTAGCCTTGTCTATTTTACCTGGCACCATAAGTGGTAGTTGAGCCCTCCCTGTCCTTAGGGAGTTCCAAAGGCCCTTGGTACTTATGGCTGATCCTGGTCCTGTGTTCCTAGATGGGCCTAAATCACCACAGGGTGTCAACAACTTTACTAAAGTCCAGGAAGACCACATCCTCAGCCTTTCCCTCATCCACTGAGTCATCTTGTCACAGGAGATCAAGTCAGTCAAGCAGGACCTGTCTTTCATAAACCCATGCTGACTAGGTTTGATCACCTGTTTCTCCTGTAAGTAAGAAAATACTTTTCTTCATGACCTCCTTACTGCTTTCCCCCACTGCCCACTCTGTCCTTTACCACCTGCCTGACACAAGCATCATTCTGCTCGTATCCAGTATCCTGTGGCTCCTGTGGCTTCTGCTTTCTCTCACTTCACTTCCCCTATATAACTGCAGCCTTGTCACTCTAGAAAGGCCAGATCAAAATAGGAAAAAAAAAAAAAAGACATTTAAGGAATAACAACTCATATCACATTTTTGAAGCCAAAACCAACACTATTCCATGTTTCATCCTTATTATGTAATCCCATGTTGCTGAATTCATCTTTGACTTCTTACTTTCCTCCTTTGTTATTTCCCTACCCATTGCTCAGCTACCTCTGGCAGCTGGGATGTTGGGGCCAGTGTCATGGAGCAGAGGAGGTGCACAGGGGGAAGTCACTACACAGGGCTGCAGCTGTAGGGAGGGGAAGGTCACAGACGTTGCACCCTCTGCTGCTGCAGCAGGTTTCGTCTGATTTTCTCCTCAGCCTCCTTCCTCTTTTTCTTCCTGCTTTTGGTCTGCTTCCCTGAACTGAGCATGAAACTGAAGTAGCCAGTAAGATGATGGCTGCCATTTTCCAATTATATCTCCTATACATCCTTGTTTTATGAGGATCAAATATTTTC
>WBNH01003428.1:166603-243407 GCA_013401255.1 Urocolius indicus | reverse complement strand
TCTCACTTCACTTCCCCTATATAACTGCAGCCTTGTCACTCTAGAGAGGCCAGATCAAAATAGAAAAAAAAAAAAAAAAAAAAAGACATTTAAGGAATAACAACTCATATCACATTTTTGAAGCCAAAACCAACACTATTCCATGTTTCTTCCTTATTATGTAATCCCATGTTGCTGAATTCATCTTTGACTTCTTACTTTCCTCCTTTGTTATTTCCCTACCCATTGCTCAGCTACCTCTGGCAGCTGGGATGTTGGGGCCAGTGTCATGGAGCAGAGGAGGTGCACAGGGGGAAGTCACTACACAGGGCTGCAGCTGTAGGGAGGGGAAGGTCACAGACGTTGCACCCTCTGCTGCTGCAGCAGGTTTCGTCTGATTTTCTCCTCAGCCTCCTTCCTCTTTTTCTTCCTGCTTTTGGTCTGCTTCCCTGAACTGAGCATGAAACTGAAGTAGCCAGTAAGATGATGGCTGCCATTTTCCAATTATATCTCCTATACATCCTTGTTTTATGAGGATCAAATATTTTCAGCTTACTGTGAACATTTTTGGCCCATCAGTGATGGCCAGTGAAGGAAGCTCACTTTTGGAAGAGCTGAAGCTCTGTGCTGAGGTGGAAAGGCAAAGTATTAGGGAGAGCTCTTTATCCCAGCCAAACAGCAAGCTTAATCTGCTAAATATGTTGCTTTCATACAATTTACAAGATGTTTCCCTGCCCTAAGGCCCTTTCTAGATATATTTCCTATTCTATGGTCATATATATTATTTTTCTCATCAGCCTGAGGGCACAGAAACCAACACAGCTATTACACCATTTCAATGCCATTGATTTCAGAGGAATAACTTCCCATTAGAGTAAGTAAAATCAGAATGAATAATTGTGATGTTTCTCCGCTATTCACCATTAACATTGTAAAGCCCACTGGAGCAGTCATGGAAAGCCAAAGATTGGCTCTTGCTTTACTCCAGTGCTGCTTCTGAGCATGACAGGATAAACTACTTGTTCAGGTACACCTACAGAGTGAGGTAAGAACATGAACTCTTACACGTTCAGATCTCATTGGCACACAGATCAGCACTTGCCTGTCTTGCTGTGCATTAGACCAGCTGTGGCAAATAGGCTTCAGACAGGTAGTACCAGGCACTCTCTTTCTCACTGGGAACCAGAACTGCTTTGACAGAGCAGAGAAGAGCTAGTGACTAATTCATTATCTGCTGTCTATTTTTACTATCAAATTGGAAATCCTTTTCTTATTTTTTCTATCTCTTTCTGTTTGGAATCAAAGCATGCAAGCCATTCAGTTACACACTGTCATGGTTTTGCCCAGCCAGCAGTGAACTACCAGGACAGTTTCTTGCTCACTGCCACCCATCCAGCCCCACCCTCGTTAGGGTGGCAGAGGCCCCAGAGAAATGGGAGGAGAAAGATAACCAAGGATGTTGTGGATTGAGACAAGGGCAGGGAGGGCTCACTGCCGATTACAGTTCTGGACAAAGCAGACTCCAGTACTCGACTTAGTGAGGAAAGAGGAGTTTTGAGCAACTTCTTACAGGAGCCATCTTTACAATTCCTTCCCCATTACCAGAAACAGCTCCACACAAAACCATGACACTCACAGAAGGCTTTCATCCTCATCTTATAAATGGGAAAACCTGAGACCCAGAGATCTTATTTGTCCCTAGCCAGAGATGTGGTGGAACCTGAAAGTTCCCAGTTCCGGATTGCCACTTGAATACATTTAACCACAAGACCATTCTTCTTCTTCAATTACTCCTCAGTGTTCAATTTAGATACAAAAATAAGGTGGCAACAAAAGGAAGAAAACCTGAGGCCCAGATCCACCATAAGTCAGACAGAAAGCTGTCAAAATGCATCCAGCCATCACATGGCTGCTGTAGGAAATGCTGGCAGTTGCCTCCTTATGCAGAGGTCGGTTAGAATGGCATACTATGGAGCTAAAACCCAGACGGGCTATGAGTTATTCTGGAAGAGGAAGAGAAAGGATTCACCCAAGCCAGACATGCTCTGGAATCACATCCTCATAATACAGGCACCACCAATCCAAGCTACGTCCTAAGTGGATCTCAAGTCACAGATGCCTTGGGGAGCCCATCCTGGGTCCATCTAGCTTTCAGTTTCTCTCCACATGTATTAATAATCTGTCCTAATTTGTTTAACCCAGAATTTGCAAATTACAGCCTTTTTCTTCCAAAAGTTAATGCATTTTTCCTGCTATCTTCCTTTCAGACAAAAAGAAATAATGAATATTGAGTAATGATTAACATCTCACAGTTTTTTGTAATGAAGAAGTCATGTACTTTCCCATCAGCTTCTACCTCCGTGGATGCAACTAAGGCTAGTGATAAAGCTATGGTGTCAGCCTTCTAAGCACTGCCTATTTGCTTAGCTAGATCAGTTAAAGTGAGCAGCAGCAAAACGTTTCAAAACACGGACATGTTCAGAGGTGACAGTAGTAGTTCTAGCTCAGAGCTGTCAGGTCTCACTGTACATAGTGTTGTTCGTGATGGAAAAGTTGGGTTTCCTACCTTCACGCTGTCGGCTGCACACTGGTTCAAATATTGAAGTTTTCTTTACGTACAAGACCTAGTGAGGAACAACAAAAATGATTTTCTTGTCTGTGCCATCTGCTAATACAGTCTCATCGATGAACATACCTTCCATCTGTTGTCTAAAATATGTAGATTTCCTCTACCTGTTTCACTCCCTTCCTCCAAGTTAGAAATATCAAGAATTACAATTGCTGACACTGTGTTTGCTGCAGGGCTACTGAGAAGTGGGGCTTTGGTATAAGCAGAAATTCGACCTTCAGCCTTCAGCTGAGGGAAAGAGGATATTGTTTCTTGTATAAAGAAGTTTCACAAAAAAACTCACATAACCTGTTTTCAGCCACTGCTGCTTTATAGTTTGAGTTAAAATTGCAAGCACATGAGTAAGGATTTACTTGGCTTGACTAACTACTTCTACTTAAAAAAAAAATCCATGAAAACATTGCAGCTCATGCTTCTCTCATTTCTCATGTCACTAACTCATGACTTCAGGCTACTCTGTAGCAAAACTGTGGAAGTTCAGCTCCAATATTCGCAGTGACTGGTTTGCACAGGCTGCAGCAAATCCCTTTTGCAGACTGGGAGAAGAAGAGTCAAAATCAGCTCAGTCCCTTTGTTCATGCTGTAGTTTTTTACTGTTGCAAAAGGCGGTTCCATTTCATATAATCACAACAGCAAGCAGCTATAACAGAATCTATTAAAACCACATTTGTTCAATAAAAGAATGCCATTTCACAAAAGGTCATGCTTTCAGTTTCGAGGAGGCTGGTAGTCACAAGCAAAATGCCAATATATCACATCATAAAGCATTGACTTGTCTATTCCCTAGCCACCTTAGCTACAAAACGAGACAAATAGTATTTACCTACCTTCTAAAATACTGAAATATTTAGTCATAAATTAAAGACACACACTACTGAATATTTAAAATGAGGGACATGTGAAATAAGGCATAGAGTTCCATGAAGCAGATAACATCTGGGAAATGCCCTGTGAAGAGTCTCATTGGGAAAAACGATAGCCTTAGAAAAAAAATAAAAACAGTAGCTATCAGTTTTAGCAGTTTACCTAATTGTGCACAATGTTCCACTTCATTTCTTTAGAAGACAGCTACTTGATGCTAAACTTTAAATATTTAAGACAAACTGGCATTTCAGGGAGTTTCTGCTCTCCACCTAAATCACTGCAGTCACAGCAATCTCTTTCCCAGCGACTGGGTAAAGGACACTGTCACAGATACACACCACTTCTGCATTATCTTGACCATAGCTCTAAAGCGTTATTTCCTATCATTTTATTTTACATTCTATAAAGTTTCCAACATCTTTTAAAGGTGATTTTATGCTAAAAGAAAATTCACTCTTAACCCAGGGGTAAATTTATTGCATCGTTTAATCTGCAACCTCCTCTTGAATAGAAGAGCCTATAGCTCTTTTGTCCATTTGTCTCTTGGGCACTTAGTTAATGAAGGAGGAGAAATTTGCTGATTGTATTGGCTAAATTTTTGTCTTTTTAAAATATCATCCAAGTAAAAATGTGAATACTCATCAGTCCAGATAGATGAGGAGAAATATAGTACTGCCTACAATACACATTCTTCTCTCTCTTTTTTTTTTTTGTCCAAAGTGATAGTTTACAGTAAGTCCAGTTTCTGTAGGTCAGTGCAGAGGCAGCAGCACCTGTAATCATGATTCCGTTTCAAGGAATCACTTCTTAGTGATTTATATCTTTTCCAAAAAATCCAGTCAATTAGAATTGCAGATGATGGATGAGCAGGCTCATTTTTTAAAAGATTCAGCTGTAATAGATCTCTTTTACCTCAGAATTTGAGGAATGGAAAAGTAAATTTCTTTCCTCTTACTATTAAAGAAAAAAACACAAAACAGTGAAAGGAATGAGTTTTGTTAGCTCTCACTCCCAGCAGCTCCAGAAAGGACACTTGAAATTCCTCACATTTGCCTTCATGATGCAATTGTGATTTTGCAGTTTCCACTTGATCAAGCTCTACAGCTGAGGGCAAGGAGTTTATCATTCTCAGGAGCAATTTATAAGAATTTGTCGCCTAAGTTCAGTGAATATACTCAGTACTGCAAATGATCCATGTCCTTTGAATAGGGAAAAGAGAGAACAGGTCTAAAGATGAGGAGGTATGAAAACAATGTGAAATGAGAGAAGGTGGCTGTGAAGATGGAAAAGAATGAGAGCAGAAGGGGCCAAAACCAACAGCAGGAGCAATGCATGGGGGAAAAGGCTGCAGGCCAGGAGGAGACAAAGGCAGAAGTTGGAGAGGTAGAAATGAGAACTGAAGAGGTCTTTAATCGGTCCTCTCTTATACTTTGCTTCAGAATTTGCCAATGAACAGACAGCCCTTGAGCCTCAACAATACTTTACTGTCTAGGAAATAGCTTACAAAACCCTACAGGGAAAAAGATGTTTTCTTATTCCCCACCCATCCTACCTTTAAATGTTGCCTACTGCAACCTTAATTTTAGTTTGGTTTCTTTTTTTTTTGATATAACAAAAAGTCCCTACTCTAGTAGCATTAAAGACAATCAGATTTGTCTGTTGGGCAAAGCACAGGAGGGATGTAAATAATCAAGTTGTCAACCTAGAAATTCCGGTCACTTTACAGTATAACTGATGTGTGGATATGAATTCTTCCTCCTATCAGTTACACACAGGCTTTTTGCCCATATATATGTCTTAAACATCATCTATCCATGCAAGTTAGAGAAAAAAGAATCATTATTGATTCTCTTTTAATGCAAGTTTTGAGAGAAAGGTAGTGCTCTAAATGTCAAAATATCCAAACAAGAGCACTGATTATAACCGTGTTATTGATATGAGCTTTTAAATGGCATATGACACATCCAGATTGGTTCAGTAAGAGAACAGGTTTAGGGTTGGATAGTAGCTGAGATTTTTTTTGTTCTTGTTGTTGGTTTTATGGCTCAGGATAGCCAGATGGATAAGGATTTTATTATAGGTATTGGCAAGTTAATGCTGCTAAAAGCCTGACACATGATGCGTTGACTCAAAATTGGAACATCAGATTTTCACCAACATTAAATTTGAGCATTTTTTTTCTGAAGCTGCAGCATAGATGTGCTACCAGGGTTTGTGCATTACTTGCCTGAAAAGAAGAAAAACCACAAACATTAGGAACTACTCTGTCTGAAGTGAAAAAGGTGAGCAAAGATCTTTCCCTACAAGAGAAGAGCCAGAATTCTTGAAAGCTTATGGGTGCAAATACACGTGCTAAGCTCCACTCACCCTCCTGCTCTGCTCACAGACAAGTCACACTGCAAATGCCCTCTTCACATCACCTGGCCTGGAAAACCAGGTTTCACCATCGATCATTTTCTGCCATCCAGTCCAGCCTACAGACTGGAGAGAAGCACTCCAGTAAAATCTCTGAACTTTGTACTGTAGATGAACCCCTATTCCATATGTGATTTGTTGAAAATACATGTATCATATTAATCAGTTAAATCCCCGATTTCCTAATTCAGGTATGAACATGGTGTTGGCTTTGAATGTCTGAACCAAAGCAATCCATCTGGACTTGAGCAGTCTCCAAAGGAGTCACCCGTGGGTGACATTTATCTTTGTTTCTTCGCTTGTAGCACAGACAAAGGGAGCCATTTACATCCCTGAAAGATCTTGTCTCAGCAGTTTCCCTTTTGAGATTGTACAGTAAGGGAAAGAGCTAACTAATCTATTTGTGGCCTTCAAACAGTACACCAGAAACTTTATGAGCATGGACAGGTGTCTGCCTAGGAAAGCTGGTCATCTAATTTTAGATATGCCAAGATGAACAAGAGGGAAAAAAACTATAGAGAGAGTAGAGTTAGCAAAGAAAGAACTCTGGCCAGTAAGAGAACACGGTAAATAGATCAGTGCACATCCACGCAGCGTGACATTTCGTCATTAACACAAAGGATAAAAAAACTTTACCATTAACTTCACTGTATCTGCAATGATTAAACACTACCCTCGAGTTTCTCCTCTCATCAGGACAGGAATTTTCCCCAGATTTGGCCTCTATCTCTTAGAGAGCCTCTCATCAAAGTTTCTCCAATTGTACAGCTTTCAAATGGAACAGTGGACACTGGCTCTCTGAGTCACCAGAGAAAGGTTACCCGAACTGAGGGAACTGCAGCAAGCAGAGAGGGCTCAGAAAAAAAGAACAGAAAGCTGCTGCATCAGAGCTATAGCAGAGAAGGTCAGCACTTTTCAGACTAACAAGGGATTTGGGTCAGGAGACATTGGAAATGAGGTAGGTTTTGGACACTTCTTGCACTGAAATTTGGATCTGCTCGGCTTGCGGTGCCTCCCAGCACTCAGCAGCCCAGCTGGAAATTATAAGCAGCACTCGGCTTGGGGCTCATGACATCACTGTGGCACCAAGCACATTTTTCACATTCTAAGACAGCACAGACACAGGCTGTTAACTGAGGGAGTTTATTAAATGGTCAAGCTGCCGGCTGCAGACCTTGCCTTTCTGCAGGTTAAGCTTTTGGTTTTGTTGGGGTGATCACATTTTTCAGCTGCAAAGGGTTTATTAAAAAAAAAATAATTGACAGTAGCATCAGTTAAACTTACGAGTCAGAATATCTAATAACTAGGTTTTGAAATACATACAATGCATTGCAACTCCTCCTTAGCTTTTCAAAAGGAGCCAAGGTTTCTGGTTGTAAATTTTACTCACCAGTAACTCAACTGTGTTGTGAAACGTGCAGAAATGGCAGAAAGCAGTTTGATAAAGGAAGGCACATAGTTAACTTCAGCAAAGCCAGCCCCTGGGAATAATGCAGTTTTGTACCGCAGCGCAAGCAG
The DNA here is from genome assembly GCA_013401255.1 of Urocolius indicus. Taxonomy (NCBI): domain Eukaryota; kingdom Metazoa; phylum Chordata; class Aves; order Coliiformes; family Coliidae; genus Urocolius; species Urocolius indicus. The sequence goes on along the minus strand of WBNH01003428.1, from coordinate 236,002 downwards.
AATTGTGAAAGAGAAATGAATCAGCCACGCACTCTGCCCTGTAGCCTCATGGAAGCTATGCTGAACCACAGGCTGAGGGGCCAGCTTTTCACCTTATTATACCTTTGGGAAAGAAGAATTACTATTGTTGAAGAATTTTGCAGTGTGCTAAGAGGTTTCACAATACCAAGGCAGACTGAGATGGTGAAAGAGCCTAGATCTGTCAAGTTAAAAGACTAAATCATTGCTTCGGTTACGTGACTGGCAGCCACCACCCGCTCGCCTGCAGCTGGGTCGCCTGTTTCTGTGCTAGGGGAGCAAAGTGTTGCCACTGGAAGACAGGAGGATTCATCTTGAGGCTCAGCAGGGGGCAGGAAACAAACACATGCACCCTTACAATGGGCCATGCTGCTGGTAGCCCTTGGTCTGGTTTCAGACCTGAGGGAGAAAGGCCAATCACAAGCCCAGTGCTCTGCTACAGCCCTGCATATAGCAGTGGAACACATGGGAGAAAATTGCTCCTACCTGATGCAAAGGTGGTGGTTGGGCATCCAGTCCCCAAAAGAGCTCTTTTGGAAGAGTCTTGCCTTTTGGTTTTCAGAGCCTATGACTTTGAGTCTTGCTCATGACCTCTAGAGTAAGAAATGCATAGAGAACTAGTCTTAAAGGTCTCGACCATGTAGAAGTCAGCTGCTCAGCAAAACAGAGTTCTGTCAGGTTCTTTAAGCTGTTTCTAAAGACAGCATCGTATTAGAGCTACCCTAACAAAACAGTTTTAACTCAAAGCTTTAGGGCTTCAAAGTTGAGCTGTGCAGCTGGTCGCATTTACAGGTAATTTTAAATTGAATTTTTACTGCACCAAGAAGCAAGGAGTGCCAGCAAGAGTAAAAGAGAGAAGGCAGCTTTATTTCTGTCCCTCATTTTAAGGCAAGTTTTTAGTAGCTTCCAGTTAGCTTGGGCAAAGGAAGCCAACTGCAAAGTAAATTACAGAAACTTAAGATCTGCTACACTTGATGTATAACTGAAATAATGCACTGCAAAAGGTACAAACAGCATTACAGTGACCAAAAGTCCTGAAACGGAGAGACATGCGGCCAAAACAACGGAGGCAAGTTACACTGAAATACAAGCTTGAAAAACAATTTAAAAGTTGGACCTGTTAATATAATTTTGCCTAAATGAACAAGATGACTTAATCCCAGTTCCAGCGACGCTCCCATGTGCCAAACACAGCACAACTTGGGTGGTTACTACTATTTCGGGGTTCCCTACTGATTCTTTTAATAGGAAGACTAGCATCAAGTCTCAGTTTCATGTCAGTGAAGAGCTTTGAATGAGGACAACAACCTTTTCTTTTTCTCTATTGGCAGCATACAGATACTTTTCCATGCACAAGACAGAAGTTAAAAGAGAGATACGGACTCTAGTCTTTTAGTCAGTTATGACTGTTAGGGTCTGAGACGGTGTAAGATGTCTAAACTCCTGAGTGTACTCTTGGCTATTAAGGCATGACCTGACCTTCATTCCCAAGCAGCCACTGCTCAAAGCCTTTGCATTCTTCTTTGAATTGTTCTACCTCTTTATGGATTTTTCCAGTTGACCCTTTTGATCCTATTTGGAGAAGCTAAAGGGTGGGGGCGGGGCAGCTCGTTGCAGGGAATAATGTTAGGTCTGAAGAACAACAGCTGTAGCTCCAGCAGAAGTTAAAAAACCTTTTCTATGGTGCTGCCTTCCTCATAATTCCTACAAAACTGTCTTCTGAGTGCAAAACGTGCTTAGCAGTTCATCTTGTTTCTCTGATGACTTTGCCTTTCCTCAGCCAGCAGGACAGTGATTTTGCAGCTGCTGCTACTGCACCTAATTTATCAGCAGCTCTCTTGGCTGGTGCTTGGAGCACTGGCAACCAATGGTCATAACTCACACAGAACTGGGACTCCACTTTGGAAGGAGATGAGAGCTACACAATGCCCTTATGAAACTTTCACGGCTGTGGGAGATGCTCAGCTGGATTGGTGGGTCCCACTCCTGCTGATGCCCATCACCAGTCCCTGCTGATGCTTCCTGACCATTACAGAATAGTTACAAACCAGAAACAGAATGAACATATTCTGCTCTTTTCTGAGAGTTACTCCTCTTGTTAAAGCATATTTAAGGTCAGGAATAATGACACCTACCCTCACAGGGGGCTTTAGTGGAAATGAAGGGAACAATCAGGATATATTTCAGTAGGTTACCTTAGACAGTCTCTGGTGGAATAACAATCAGGTCGGATATGACAAACCATGAATGGGACACTGGCCCGCAAAGCTGAGCTATTTGATGCCAGTCAAGAGCTAGGCAAGCAATCTGAAACCAGTTTTTACACTAACTGCAGCTGGGAAAAAGGAGAATTGAATTGGCACTGGTCCCACTAAACATGCATTTCAAGAGCCAGCTGTAGCTCTGCTACTCCAGGATGCAGTTTTCATGTTACAGCTAAGCTAAAGTAACGGGTAGGCAATGCTGGAAAGGGGAGTCACGCCTCTCTCATCCTCAACACCTGGCTAAGGATTCTCAAGGTATCAGTGGTAGCTCTCATCTGACCCCTACTGCAAGCAGGTAGGTAAGGGTAGATTTCTATCCACAGACACAAGTGATAGCAGCAGATTGGCTTAACTAATGTGAAACCCACCACCTGGAATTTCCATTTCAACACTGCTTTAAGTGGACGGTGATGAAAAGGGCAGACCTGTTGTCCTTTTCACCTGCTGCAGCCACTTCCCTTGCATTGGCAGTAGCACTCGCACATTTGGGTGATGAGCTCAGAGACCCAACCTCATCTGATGAGCACAAAGATCAAAATAACATGTTTAGTGGTTGGACAGAGGTCTGAGCAACCTGATCGAGTTGAAGATGTCCCTGCCTATTGCAAGGTGGCTAGACTAGAGAACCTTTAAATGTCCCTTCCAACTCTAAACTATTCTATGATTCTATAAACATGATTTCCTCCCATAGAAGGTGCCCTGCCTTGTCTTTCTCTTGGTGTCAAACCGTGCATTTCTTTCACTCAGCCTGTAGGAAAAACTCGAGCTCCAACTGGGTTTGGCATTTGCCATCCTTCAGAAACAAGTGGTGCTTCTCAACCATTTGTTTTTACAACAGAACTTGCTACTTAATCTCAAGCAGCAGAAAGAAATAATTTCATATCCTTTGCTGTGAGACACAGTTTGTACATCTGTCTAATTATCCAAAAGGCAACTTACCCTCAAGAGGACCTACCATCTCCAGCTACTCAGCAGCTGGTTAAAATCAGCCTGTTCCCCAGCAACAGACAGGATTGCCACAGCAATTTACCCCCTTAAAGAACGACAGTCACATCTTGTCTGGTCATGGTTGCTTTTCACCTTCTGATTCCCACCACATGGATTAAAACGAGCAGCACCAAGACTGAATCAGGAACTCAAAACAGACACTGGTACAGAGTCAAGTGGCATTTATGAACCATAATTTTACTTTTTTGCTCATTCCTCTTTTACTTTCCTCTTGTCTCTATCCTTTCACGTGGTTTAAAGCCATAACATTGGTTACAGTATTACAGCTTGTATGCATAATTCAGGGCAAACCCACACTATAGCACCATCTCCCACATTAAAATAGACAGATCTAAAGATGCTGCATTGCCACAGAACACTCCTTACAGATACCTGCCTGCCAATGTGTAAAATCTAGCGCATAAGACATTCCTGTGAAGCACTAAGTTAACATCTTGTATGCTCCACATGCTTGCCTGTAACACCTTCCCACTGCCTCAAACAAGAAACTCACTCAGAGACAAGTTTGATCTTTCACTTCTGCCTTTATTTTTCTTAAAATTAGTGGTTCTGGAGTGGTTACCAGCTCTTGCTGTTTCTCACTAAGTGTTGCTCAGCAGCTTGTCATGAGTTACTTTTTCCCACATCATTCATGCATCCCAAGCAAAAAATAAAGATGCATAAGAGCAAAGAAGCAGGTGTTTAGAAAACCGAAATAGATGCCTTTGACAGCATCCTTGTGGCAGATACTGTCAAATAAACTATCCTTACAGGCACAATTATAATTGCACACAAAAATAAGCTTTTGAGGCAGTGTATAAGATTCAGACAATTTTTTTTCTCAAACTCTTTTAGTCTTTTTTCTTTCCTAAACAATAAGGCATCTGCATGCTGGATACTGTCTGACTCTAAAGCAATTACCAGGAAGGGAAAAGGGAGGTTTATGCATCCTGATCCCCACCAGACTGGCCAGTAAGACTGTCCAATGTGAAGAGGACATTTTTTTAAGACTCAGAAGATCAGGTACGAACTTTTGTCGCAGCCTCCCTGCATACCAGTGGCCAATTGCCTCATCCTTCTGTAATGAACAGCAGTAATTACCAGAATGCTGAGAAAACAAACATGAGCTGCTTTTATGCTGAGCCACAGATGCAGGGTGAAAATTCTCAATCTGCCACCAGCCAAGGTTAATCAAGAATTAGGAATGGTTAATCAGTGTGGTTAACTCAGCATGGTACTGAGATGAAGATGCATTACAGAGTGACTAGAGACAAGTTTAGTGAATCCGGAGATGAACTCAGTATTGCTGCATAGTGCTGCACTGTCAAGCCGTGATATCAGGATGCTCTATGCTATGCATCATCACGGAGCACATAAAACTGCATTTAACTCGAGCAACTTCTCCACACTGTAAAGTTCATAAACGTGTTTCAACCTCAACTACAATGCAACTCATCTCAGCATCGCAGCTCTGAGCATAAGGGCAGTGGTGTGCACGTTGGCAGACAGCAATCAAACTACTGGGAGTGTTACAATGCAAAGGGTAGTCTGACGATGACAGAGACTTCCCCAGACTGCAAGCTCATCTGTGCATGAAATTGTAGTTACATGTTTGGGTTTTTTTTGTTGGAGAAAGAGTGACACTTGGCAATACTCCACAACAGCAGTGAGGTGACCTGCAGGTATAGTTTGCTGCTCAGGACAGCAATTTCTAGGGATCCCTGCTTCAAGTGATTTGCCTCCCACTACAGGACTTCCCAGCTCTTAGCTCTCCAGCCAGACCGTGGTTTGAAATCCCCTCAGCACAAATTGCAAAGTCCTTACCAGCTTTCTCTGGGCCTGGCAGAGCAGCTGCGGGTCACAAAAATAGACATGCAGAAAAGGCTTTATATACATAGAAGAAAAGAGAGAACACTACTTTGAAAAGCAAGGCGGGGAGGAGGCAAGCCAGCCTTCCTGTTCAGTGTGATCTCAGAGATTAACTGGTTAGATTAAGTCCTTGGCAGCAACGTAGCCTAAACCTCACAATGCTCAGGACAGGAAGCCTTCTGAAGATGAGAACAGCATTCTTGAGCTACCAGCTTCCTTGTCTATCAAGAGCATGGGTATTGACACGTAGGAAATCACCAGATCCTTTTCAGCTCCACCATAATGCATAGTTAGTTCCTCCTCCAACCACTCCCATTCACCAATTAATTACCTAAGACACTCAGAATTTATTTAGCAACATTACAAATGGGCTTTGCATCTTTTGCTTTTGGTGTTTATCCACTGCTGAGCAACCGGAGAGACTACTGCATTCTTGTGGGAAGAAAATGGCACAAGGGAAACCAAAGGCAGCTGTCTACCTTTGGGGTGTAGCCATAGCTAGGTCTAACGCAAGTGGTTTAAATACCAGAGGCCTGATGGACTCGCTTGAAACATCGGTGCCAAAGTTATGTCTCTGGTTGTATCACACTGACATAGGTCACCTCTTGGCTCATGCCTACTCGCATCGAGTAGGCATGCGGTGGACCCTGCTCGACAAGCTTTGGGATTCAGTCACTCTTTCACATTAGGGACATCAAACCCTTACAGGAGACTGTCAGAAGTTCAATTACGGTAAATGAAAAGAGTTGGCTTTCCCTTAGTGCCAACTCCATTTCTGTTTTATCCCCCCATGGGGCAGACTGCTTCTTATATTCTTGAACAACAAGGCCACACAATCCAAGGCAGGAAGAGCCAATGGTTTGGAGAGGTGATTTTAAATTTCTCATCACTCACAATAACAGATGTTTCTAGATCAAAAAGCTTGCAGGGTCTGGGGAATCACAAAGAATTCAACAGAAAAACCTACATTGTTCAAAATCTCTCTATTTTTCAATGCTAAAGTGAACAATTTTAGGAGACTTGTCTGTCTTAAGAACTCTGCAGATCTTAAAAAAAAAAAAAAAGAGATAAAATACTCTAGAAAACAAAAACATTTCCTTGACAGATACATACGGAAGGAAGTCCTCAGGCTCATTTTGCCTTCAGAAAAAAAAGATAAGATAGTAAAATAAAGCTAAAATGGTAGTTAAAGGACCTGTTAAAACAATTTTTTTGCATACAGGGTTGCAATCCAATCCAATGGATGGGAAAACATTTTTGTGAGCCAAATATCGCAGCCTTTGGTTCCATGGCACTCATACCAGACCGCACAACCGCTTCCGGGGAAGACCTTAAGCCAACCTAAGCATCACTTCATACTTCCATGTCCACAAACATTTCTCTGTCCATAGGAGCGGGTGCTTTCCTCCTTGGTGGGAAACTCCTTTCTCACAGGAGCCTGCTCTCTCCCCAATACCATTTTATCAGATCACACCAGATTGCTGGGTCAAAACAACAACAATTCTCTCTTGTAGCTCCAAATGGAAGAAATATCATTTATGGGATTATATTTTAGTGCTTCACTGTCACTCCACAGACCTTCGGTCTTGTGTTGACCTTTAGGATTTCAAGACAAAATGCTACTCTACTCACACCACTTAAACTGTTTTAGCTTTGGGATTGTGCCAGACAGACAACTGACTGCAACTATTATAAGAGTAATTTTCCAGCATGTGGATTACTAGCATGTGGCTACTTAAGCTAATTTTATATGGGCTCAAAAGCCTTCATAAGGTCAATTTCATGGTTTGTCTCTCGTTGCATGCCCTTTAGGTCCAAAATCCTCTTTCATATGTTCAATCATGCTCTCTTTAACCGAATACGTATAGGAAACCAAGAACGTGGTGCATGAATGATTAGCAGAAAGCTTTACTAGGCTATATGACTTTTTAATTTAGAGAGGAAGAAGAAATAGTAGCAAAACTTTGGCACAAGCATTACTCTCTGATATAGTTCGTGTTTACTTACACCTGCCACAGCCTTCAACTCATTACATATGAGGAGAACCTCTTCATTGGTTCTGTGACACTCCTTGCCATTTATACAAGGGGGAAACTGTTTAAATCAGTTGTTCACCATTAATATTTGCATTATTTCAAATTACTTTTTTTGAACAAGTGACAGAATTGGACTGCAGAGTTCAAGAGCTTTTCAAATCTAGGTATTCTTTTCTCTTCTGCAGCTGTCAGTTCTAAAAGCTCTTTGGCAGCCTTCTCAGCCATACCACAAAAGTATTTATTAATACACTTCTCCACCCTTTCTCAGTGCTTGGCCATTTTATAACAGCCAGCCTGTGCACCTGCCTCTTGCTGAGCTGCCAAGGTCTAAAGCATTTGAATTCTGAAACAGATTGTTTGTCTTTTTTTTTAAAAAAGGACCACACTAAACCAGTTGATGTGACCAACAGCTCAACTACAATTAAGGAGCTTCACAGTGTCTTACAAAATCTGGGTGGAAGCCCACGTTGCTGTCCCACACAAACTGCTGAGCCATTCTTGTGGCCCGTGAGTATTAAAGACAGCACGAGCTGGAGCACTCTCACTCCTTTTCTCATTTGTTCCTAGGTAAGAGGATCTCGTCTCTTTCCTAGAGATCTGTTCTTGTATAGTTTGTAAAGAAGACATCTGGAGTAAGGGTGTTCCTTACCACAGCATCATCCTTTCATGTCATTTTCACAGTAAAAAAGCCTTTTATTCTTGTAAATGCTCAAACTGATTAACTTTTAGTACAGTGCTCCTGCACAAGCGGTGACCTAACAGGAGCACAAGTTACACAGGAACCATAGCAGGTAACAAGACATTTCTGCTTATTTTATGCATTGCCTGCAAGTTGCATTAGTGCATTTGAGCATGAGAAAAACAAGCAGATTTATTTCCAAATGCTCCAGAGTTGATAATTACTGCAGCCAGACCAGAAAGCCAGAAGCTGTAATTCAGAGCACTGTGACAAGTCCTTGCTGCTAAAGTTCCCAGGCCTTTAATTCTAGTCCTTGTAGTCATTGAGACCCTTCAAGTCTACAGGTGAGAAATCCTCACACTTTACAAATCAGACTATAACCCAGAACTATTAAGTCCAGCATAATTACAAGTTGGTCATCTGTTCTCCATTTTTATTTCATTAATAAGGACTTGCCCGTAAGCTGCAGAATGCCAAATAGAAATTCAGGTCATGGAGACTTTGACACAGATTGAAGACCTCTCTGTTTTAAACTCACTCATGCCAAGTACATTGACCAATGCAAAAGCCAGTTGACAAGGTGACGCTCCTATTACATTAAGTAGTTTAAAAAGCTGAATATATTATGTAATAGTGACACATTTTTTTTAGGTAGCTCAAATGCTTAGGAAAAGAGCTTAGTGCCAGCCACACAGGTGTGTAGAATTTCAGCACAATCTATTCCAACAGTCAGAGTGTCTTTATTTTCTGTTCTTTTCTGCAGTTGGTTTTCACATTATAAGAGCTCTTGTTTACATGTGTCATAAGTGAGGTAGAGCTTCCAAAGATGCTAATGGTGTTCAAGCGGGTTTCAAATTCTGTGAAGCCTTCTTGTTAGGCATGTCGTGCAACATCTGCTTACCCCATTGATGTGTTATCAGATGTCCACACACTATTACATCTCAGCTACAACAAGAATAACTATTTCAGAAGCAAGTTTTAAAAAAAAAAAAAAAAGCCAAATACCACTTACATTCATTTCAGAAAGTTTATTGCACCAAATGCCGCAAAGAAATAGACCAAAATGATAGCATACATAAACAACTATAAGAAAAAAATCCATGTAGTTTGACATTGGTATTCAGTCATTCCTAAAAAAGCCTATGCTCTTCCAACATGCAATAGCAACACACATTTTTTTTTCTACTATGGAAAGACTGCTATGTATGTTAAATTAGCCCACTTGACCGCAAAAATCAAAAAAGTCTATAGTATATTCAGCAGTTCAGACGGTTTAGATTGAGGTTCTTTGAATTGAAGTAGAAGTTGTATTTGAGGGATAAGTGATCATTTTGTGTAAACTTTACGTACAAGATTTTGGTGTATCTGAAAAGGGGTTTTGACTTTGAGAGTAAAGATGAGTATAGTAGGGAGCGAAGATCAACCTGTAACTCTGGAGGATGTCATTAGAAACGGGAATTACAGAACACCAGTGTCTATTCATTTCTTTTGGGTGGAAGTTGTACACATTAGTTCAGGGAATACCTACTTAAAATGTTTAGATCTTGGTATTGTTTGAGGTTAAAAAATTATTTTAGATTAAATACTACAATTTAGCAGTTCATTCCTTTCCATTGTGGATAAAAGCCTAGTCTTGCCTGAAAAAAAAAAAAAAAAAGCATACATTCTTTAAATTACACTGTGTAAACTGCATTTGTGTGGGATTCTGGAAAGACTGTGCACTCCCACTTAACCAAGAAAGTATGTACTTAAGTTTACAAAAAACCCTACATAATACTGATAAAACCAACTTTGGAATATTTGAAAATTAAGCTACATTATCAATTTTAAACACATCTGTACATTCATATCACTTTTCATCCTATTAAAATAAAAACAAAAACATGCCCTAGAGATGTCTAACAACACATCTGTAAATACTTACTGCCCTGTCATGCCACACGCATTTACATAAAGAGCAAGATACTACTAAAAACAACTTAAAGACTTGGAAACAAAAAAAAGCCCTAGAAGGTGGAATCCTGTCAACTGAGGTAGTACATTTGGTGGAGGGGAAAATATGTATTGAACTTCTTTAGTTAAAGCCTTTTAAAGGTAATTAACAGCTTTCATTTTGGATTTTCTCTCTCCCAAGACTAAAACTGTGAGAACAAGATAGTTCATCGTGTAATTTCTGAAGAGCAGCAACATGTTAGAGAAAGCAGCACAAACTATAAAGTTTTAGCAATGGGCTGAAGAAAATCCAAGTGTTTTTGACCATCAGGTCACATGCCATCCCTTGGTTAATATGATACCTTGACAAAAGGTAGATTTTTAAAATGTACATACTTTTTTTTTTTTTTTTTTTTAAAATAGCCGTAGTAAAATCAAGTGTTACTGATCAGGGCATTAGTCTTGAAACCACTGAATGTTGGCTGACCTCTGACTTCCTCAGTATACTCCATGATAACAAAAGCACATATTTTTATGTTAGCACGTATTTCTTGAAAGAATTATCAGAGTCTGTTCAGGCAAAAACCCCACTAGTACTTCGAGAACTGGAATTGGCTTTCAGCTATTCTTTAAGAGTGACATGAAATAGAGAAAGTACATTAGGACTTGTATATACACTCAAGAGAAGCAGTTTCACAGCCTTATGCATGCGCACGCACACATTCTCCGTCACAGGGTAATTTAGGAATATGTGATTTGCTCCACAGTTCTTACTTTGCCCTAATGTTTTGGAATAGAGAGTGATACCTGCTTAACAGCTATATGCAGAGGTAAGTTTGCTTTCCGGCAGACAGAAGGATTCACAGAACAAAGATAAGAAGTGTTTGCTTAGCAGTAGAAGAAAATCTCAACCATTGAAAGATTTTAGCCTTTTTAGGCAGTACACTAGGGAGAAGTAAGAAAATGCAATAAGAGACATCTGGAATGTCAGGTCAGAAACCATAACATATAAGGAACAGCTTTAGAAGCATCAAATCGGAATATTAAGCATCCCTCCTCCGCTTGGAAACAACCTCTCTTCACAGTATGTCAGTCTACCTATTTCCCTCAAAAAGCAACACAAGGTTAAATAAGACCCCCCCATCACATTTAAAACAACTCACAATATGCACATTTCATTGTTTCAAATCATTGCAAGTTTACTGTAGAAAAAGTCCAAACATCAAGGTAGTAGGAAATAAAAACACTTAAAAGTGTGTCCCTTCAGTGTTAAAAAACTGTAATCACCAATGAGGAGAACTCGCAACCGGTGACGAGGAGTTTCTTAAATTCCCTATTCCCAAGCAATCCTGTTGCTGGCAATTTGCTTGCAGGCTGACAATTTCAAGACATTTCATTCATGCTGGCTCACAACAAAACTGTCCAACATTGAGTCTTCCATTCCTTTACAAATGTTCATTTTGATCCTTTGTTCTCTCCTCAAGTCTGGTCCACATCCAGCTTAACAGTGCTTTATACAAAAAAGGTGTATTTTTGTTTTTACATTCATGTTATCAACCACATGGAAACAGTAAAATACAAAACTTTATTTCGCTTTCTAGAAACACAGAAGGCCAGTATCAACTAAAGGAGAAGTAGTTTCTGGTCTCGGAGTAGTTAACCTATTAAGGAAAGGCACCCAGTTGATAGTTCAAGATCTCTGTAGAATCAAAAAGGGTAACTGCAAACATTCATAGTAATATCAAATATTGGGATTTGGCCCCTACATTTCATCTTACTTCAAACAATGTTCCTCTTTTATTCCTACTTAAGAGTGACAGCGAGTTGTTGGAAAAAAGTAATCCTTTTTGACTAAAGGTTTGGAGGCAGGAGGTGTGGGGGGGTGTTGTTTGTTGCCTTGTATTTCTCCAATAAGCCTGTCTTCAGTTTGTGCCCATCGCTTGGTGTAAGTGTGCAAAGCCATGCACTAACAGCACTGGTATCATACACAAATTTGGCAAATTCGTACTCGGAGAGAATAACACTCAATGACACCTTGACATGGGTTGAGTTTCCAGGACTATAGTCATAGAGAAACTCAAAAGAGTTATTGAAGTTGCATCAGCAACAAATGTAAACTTGTAGCAGAAATTCCATAAGGCTTTCCCAAAAAATCCCTATCTCAGAAGTCCGTTCCATCTGCCTTCTAGCCATGGGCCCATTGAAGGTCTCCTTATTAAAACAGAAGCAGCCAAAGCTTTCTTAACCTCTTGTCCTTAAAGCAAGAAGTCACATGACCTCACACACACCTCCATTCCTACATAAAATGGGGCTACTGACGTCACGTTCCTTGTTCTGAGCCCATCACTTCTACTATACATCATCATGCGTATGCTCTACATGAAAGTCATGTCCCATCTACTACACTCGTGTATAGGAATGCTATGTACATAGTTTACAGCTCCTCCTCAGCAAAGAAACAAATACCACAAGCAAAGTCTTATGAAATCCGTTCTAACCCGCTTGTTCTTTTAACTGCTACTTCCTGGTCTTGAGCAGCGTTTTGGATGGCAGCTCCTGGTCTGCCACGTAGTAGTGTTAACTTTTGCCCTTAGAGTAAAAAGAAAATGCAAGGATGTAGTCGCTTTCTTGATTTAAGTCAGAAGTGAGATTGTAAGAAAAACCTGAATGCCTTTTACGTTATGTAAACTGAAGTCCTCCAATAAAACATCCGGTTGAATCAGAATCGGAAGGTGGCAGAATGTACAGTCATCACTTGCTTTCCTCAGTGTTCCCCTTTGCCAGTGTTTGGCACCTCCGTTCTTCGTTCAACATTCCCACTTTCTTTATTTTACTTTAAGGGAACAGCCATACTGAGACTTTAATTTATAAGAGTATTTGAGCAACATACGGGGAATGAGTACTTGCTATAGCAGCCAACAAAGGCAAGTCATTGGATTCAATCCTAGAAATTAAAAAAAAAAAAAAAAAAGAGAGACAGACTTTAAAATAGACAGTCGCCTTCACATGGGGAACACAAAAAGATTACTTTCATCCACTTTAAACAATCTAGAAGAGTCTTGCTATAACTAAGTTTGTTTAATTATCATCTATTACTCATAACATACCAGTAAAGGTAGGCAGTAGTGTTTAACACTAAGTATTTTGTGGTATATAATCTTTTGTGACTTAAAGGAAAACATTTGTTTGTCAAAACACAAGCCTTAGCTTGTAGTCTTACTAGTCAGTAGGCAACAGTAAACTCAGTTTAACAAAGTACCAAACATGAGCTTACAGAATACTGTGCATTACAGAGGTTTGAATACAACTCAGGTCACCATACAGCAGCACCAAATACAGTATTACCAAAAATGACCTAGAGCTGGAATTATTAGTTACGATGCAGTAACAGTACCACAAGTGTCTCAAATGCAACGGTCAGTTTCCAACCATCTCTAAATGTAAAGCTGCTCAGAAGCCAGGACATATGTATTTATTTCTGTATGTTTATATATACACACACCCACTGAAAAAGAAGTGCTGATTTCAGGGTCTTGCTACTTACAGCTACATTTCTCACTATGAAATCTTGGAATAGTCTGGATAAAGGTAAATCAAGTTTTACCTACCAACCAAGTAGTCCTACTAGGAGACAGTTGCTAAACTGGACACCTATTTTCCTACACTTGCTTTTTGAGAACACCTCTTCGCTCAAGATACAACTGCACCATCTAACCCTCCAAAAGTTGTCAAGCATTTGTTGGGATGAAGTTTTCATTAAGGAGATTGAAAAAGATAGAAAGAGTACACATGAATGTGCAGATAACCTCATAATGACAAAAACACAAACTTTCCTAAGTCTTTCGAACGAAGACAGGTAAGTAACTTGTCCTTGCTGCAGAACTACGCCTCCTCCTGACTTCCATATGTCTCTGTAGAGCCCATTTTTACACTTTATTTGGCTCATGAAAAGGAAAAAGCTAAATATGAAGTAGGAAGCCAAGTCTTTGTGGGAACAAGATATCAACATTCTGAAACTGGAAAGGAAAATAACTGCCCCAAGTTTTGCCCTTGACTAAGACTGATACGTTCAATACTCACCCCAACACAATTCCTAGTTCTTTTACGTGCACTCTTGTATGTCCTCGCAAGTATTCCGAAAGCATTTTGCTTTTGAGATACATCTCTTGTAGTCTATCTTCAAGATGCATTATGCACTGTAAACAGACCAAAAACCTCAGAACAACTTCAGCACTTGCATGCAAATTTTGCAGAAAAGTAGGCATGTCATTTTAGTTTCTATCTTAGCTAAAAAATGTCTTTCAAAATAAATCTCCGTAACAGACAATTGATTGTTACAGCTGTGCTACCAACCTCAAAAAGTCACGCTATCCCCTCCAACTGCACATCCATGTTCCACTCAAGTCAGCCTTAGTGTTTCTGCTACTTAGTTTCAACCAGGTTCAAAAATACACAAGACACTTGAAGAATCAAACCAGAATACTTGGATCAAGGTTACTTTTCTAACAAATCAGTAGTATTTTGTCTGAAAGACTCAAGCTTAGGCAACAGTTCCTGAAGTTAGCATTCTAGCTCTAGGGATCTGCCATTCAAGAAACTAAAACTCAAGAAGTGGAAGACACCATTATCTTACTTATCATAAAGTCATAGCTTTTTCACTCAGTACTTTACTGTATAAGCTAGGTTAAAATCACTTTTAGGCATTTTTTTTTTGTATTAGTCCTAGGTACTTCTAGTTTAAAATTGCTTACACATTTGATGCAGTTTGCCAAAAGGTTCAAGTTGAAATACCAATTTAATCACTTCTCTGTTCTTTCAGCAGTAGCACGCTAGAAATGCATATTATTTTTAAATGCAGTCATGGGATGCATGGCATTTGTTCATACACCAACTGCAGGAGAGCAGATGAACCTTAGCTTCAAAGAGAAAGAAGAGGTTTTTTTGGCAAGACAGGGTGAGTAGGTAGGATGTCTTCACAAGATGAGTAGAAAGGATTTCTTATTAGGTATTATATTCTAGGACAAAAGGAACATTCAATTTGATATAGTCCTTCTTTCCACTTCCAAAGATAGTTAGGTGAGTTCAGCTCTTGGAACTCCAGGAGATGAAAGCAGGAAGCGCATGCAGAACCTCACATTATCAAATGTATGATCACCCGGCAGGCGCAGACAGCAATTAGAACAGCAGCAGCAAATAGCTTCAGGCCATCATCCAATGTACTTTTCAAGTTGAATGAAAACCATAAGTTAGAAGTGAGATCTTGTGAAACCAGTTCTGCCAATTAAAAAAAATGAGAAAAAAAAGAAAGGCTCATGCTTGTAGGTAGCCTACTATGTCTTTTGCTGATGATCTGGATCAAGACTAAGATTTTTAATGATTCTCTGTGCTTGTTTCAGGTCTTGATCATGGAAGGTAGAGGCATGTTTTAAGAAACATGCTACGTAGTAGAATAAGATCACTGCCATCAGCAGCGGAAAGGCAAAAGCTATTTGAGAGTAGTTTGATCTGTTTGCTCCAAATAAGTTTTCACTCAAGTCATTACCATCGTAACACTTCTGATTCTAGCCGAAAGGGAAACATCTTTTTCATTACAGGTAGCCCTAATGCAAAAAGCCTATGAGCACTTCCTCAGTGGTTTGGGGGAATGTGCAGCTGATTGACAAAGCAGCAGTTCAACACATTTCAATTCCAGCATTTGTGCTAAAAAACAATAAAAATCCATGATCCTTTAACTTGTGAGAGAGCAAGTAAGGAAAAACCCCACAAGATTCTGAAAAAGAGATTCTTTACATAAGATTATCTGCTCCTCCTGAATACCAGCAAAGGACCAAATGACATTTTCCCCCCATCAACTCAGTACGAGTCCCTTTTTTTTTTTCTTTCCACAAGTCCACAACTTGTGTTTTTATGTTAGCTTCCTCTGCAGCTTTTCTCATTGACTAAATGGGGTGGGAGGGAAAAAGTCAACTCACTTCTAAAAATAGAAAGCAGCTTAAAATTACTTTAAAGGTGTAGGTAAAACTTTTGACATTTTGCTGACACGCAGCAGTTACAATCATCGCTTCTCTCTCACCCTGGCACACTGCAGAGCTCTCTGCAGTATAGTTACCAGGCTGAAGTGACACAGCTATCACCACTTCCTTTTCATCTGGTCGTGAGTTCTGTTTTCTGTTGTACCACAAAACCACCAAAAGATCTTATTCATCTGAACAGTAACTGCATGTAAAGTAGCACGCACTCCTGAAGGAAATTTCAAAGGTACTGCATTACGCTCACCTCTAATCAGTATTAGTACAGGTGTTTGTCAGAATTTAAATCAAGAGAATCAGTTCGATGAAAAAGTCACACTTCTCCCCCTAGAGTTTGGCAGAACAATCAACTTTCACGTATGATTGTTCTATTTTAGCAGAGCTGCAAGATCCACCAGTAGAAGGATCAAATTTTCTCTAATGTGGATTATAGAAAATTTATGAACTGCCAGCACTGCCACTTCACTGTTCCTTTTTGTAAGAAAAAGGAGATGAAAAAAAAACCTTGAAAAACATTCTACCTCCAAACCCCTCCCACACCACACAAAGCACACAGAAATTGCATACATAAAGCCCTAGGCAACACTGGAAAAAACATTTCAGTTGCAGAACGGACTATTCAGTTAAAAAAATGCCAGAATTTGAGGTGTTACTGTGCAAGTGTTAGAATATAATTTAAACCAAAGTTCCATATTCTTTGGTGTCCAGAAGAACAGAAATAACACTGACAACGTACCCACATATTTTGCCTACCACTTGACTTGAAGAACTTGGCATAATCAATACCACTCATTTTATCCAAAAACAGTGCCGACTAACATTATTTGCAGCTGTTAGTGCTTAAGCTCTGTCCTACTCTTCCATTTGCTAACATGGTCATTACACTGGCTTCCTACAAAGCTTCTCAAGGCTACCTGCTGAAGGATAAACCAATTGCCTTGAATGAAAAAGGAGCGACTTCTAACAAAATACACCCCATCTCCATCACCTGCAACCATGCATTAAAATCTGGTATCATTTCCACTGTCGGACTAGTGGGTAATTTTGTTGTAATCTGCAGTTACTGATTTGCTCTAATGAAGTCCATCACTACTGAAGACAGGAAAGGATGCTGTAGGATAGAGGGTATGCAATATGACCAAGTAACATCTCCTGTTGCAACCCACCCACCCCCAGCTGTTTCCAGGTTTCAGTCTCCTCCCAGCAAATCTATGGAGACATTGTCAAGGCCATCCATGACAGCACTTGCTGATAGAATTGGCTAAAATATGCCTAAAACAGAAGAGTGAAGTAAACACACCAACACGGTTATTTGGGGAGGAGAAAGAAGCAGCATCCACTGCATGGGGTTGGATAGAAAGCCCAAGAATGGAAAGCTGTATATGCTAGAAACAGGCTTGGATAGAGGCTTCAACAACTAAAAGAGCAGAGAAAGGTACAAATTATACAAACAGTAACAAAATGAGCCAAATTTAAGGGCCCTAATCAAACATGAGGACCGTGCTAACGTTTCTGAAGTAACTTTAGTTTTGGCCTATGTATTTTGGGGTAAATTTCATCTCTTAGATGTAAATTAAAGATGAAACAGTATCTGCTACTGGACTGTGGCATACACTTTTTAAGTATGCTGTACCAACCCTGCACTATTTCGGGCATTAGTTCATTGGTGTTGCAACACGTTGTACGAAACTATTCACTATCTTAAGCTAAGCAATTCTCATTAGATTCAGTCTTCAGTAAAGATATACTTACAAAGTCAGCTGGGACGTTGAGTTTGTAAAGCTGTAAAATAGACTGCAATAAACTGGACACTTGACTTGAAACCAAAACATCCTTGCCTAACTTCACATTGTCCATCATCTTCCTCTGGCTTGTAGCTACTTGTACATTCCATTTATCCGTGTCTGCAATAATGCAGACAGCTTCTGCTATGGGCTCGTCTAGCACCGGATGCTGCAAGAGACAAGACACAAGCATTATGTGGCACTTTCATATACATTTCCTCAGAAATGTTTTAGGTTCCACTTGTATTCACATTGAGGCAGGGAACACGAAAGCAATACAATCAATATTTTTGTCAAACAAGAAATCAAAGGCATCTCAAAGGAAAAGAAAAAGAATCACAATACCAACTTCAGTGACAAGGGTTTACACTCAGTAACCTTGGATCAGTCTTAGCTGCCAATTTGATCAAGGCATTTCATTTCAAGTAGTGCTTCAAAAATCACTACTCCAGTATTATTTTTCCTTCAAGTATTCCATCCTCCCTGAAAACATAAGCTCCTTCCAAAGTGAAAAGAGTAATAATTATTCTAATCCAGCGATGGTGAAACTATATTTAATGTCTCAGAGACACATAAGGGATTTTACCGTGCAGAATCAAGGCAGGGTATGTATGAAATGACAGTATTGCATTAAACAAGTCTGATGGTGTTTAAAGGAGTTAGACACAGGCATCTCCTTCAGACAGCAGATAAACTCATTCCATCGAGATGATTGTTAATTGCTATAGAGAGAAGCTGTTGGCAATTACTAGATAAACATTTAAAACTGCATACTAAAGTCACACAATTACATTAGCAAAAGGTTAGTTATAAATCAATTATACAATTTAAGAGCATCTCAAGTAAAGCAAGAACATGGCAATGCTCTTACCTATAGACGTTTTCTATGCTCAGTCACCTCTGCTACATTCTAGTGTAACATGTGCCTCCGCAAGATGCAATACATGCCACAAAGTGGCAAAATAAGATGTTTCAGCCTGCATATCATTTTAATGAAATACAGGTAGTTGGCTGCTACCGAGAGTGAAATAAGAAGCAGCTTCAGCTTTTTCCCTCGGTTGTAACTTGAAGTTGCAAACAATTTTCTGTGTTTATCTTTGAAGAGAAGCCTTAGGAGAGTATAAAGGAAAGCACATGATTCTTGTGTGAACAGGCTTTGCATGGAAGGAATTAAGAGTTTACATCTTTCAAGAAGGAAGATGTGCCAGGTGTGGCAGTTCAGAATAGATTAAGTAGGAAGCGACATCTTCAAAAGACCTGTTTCTGTAGATCTCAGTAGTACCACAACTCCTAGTATAATTCAGCACAATACTTTAACTCACATGCATTGCATGAAGAAGGTCTGCTAGTAGACATTGCCTGAGTTTTTCATCATTATTTACTCCATGCAGAACTAGATCAGGGATATACGTATGACAGTAACCACCTAGAAGTGATCTTCCAAAGTTCTTCACGCATTGACTGCTGATTGTATTTGACCTGAAATACAGAATAAAGCAGGTAAGATTCTTGCTTGACAAACTGCATCCAGATTTCATATCTATGTGAAGCCTGGTTTATCACTTCTGCCTCTACTGCAAATATCAACAATTGTACTCGAAATATAGTAACCAATTACCAGTGTTCTTTGAAAGAGGGATTTAAAAACAAGCTAACTTTAACGACGTATTGATTCCTTCAAATTTATGAAAAGGCAAATCTACACCTATTAGAGCTTGTGGCATGAGCTCTGGGACTTGCAGCTAGCAGATTTGCTAAATCTGAGTCTTCAACTCAGCCCAAGAAGCCAACTCTTTCCAGCTACCTACCTTCGGCATTGGCAAGATCCACACACACCAGTAGATCTCAAGTGTTTTTCTTTGATTTCAAATACTTATCAGTTTAAGCAAAGCTTTGCTTCTTTTCAGCTGTCCTGTCTACATTAAATGATTCAGACAGTTTACTTAAAGAAGTGATCGTTTTTTATTAGATGTTTGAAGAATACCTTTGTCACAAAATGTCACTACCTAAGCCTGCTCCTTCATGGTTTTCCTTTTGCTAAATCTGTTTAACCCAAACCCTAACCACATCAAAGAATTCAGTCAAGGTCTCAGAGGCTTTCAGACTTGAAATCCTGAATATCTCTATGTTGCAACACCTTTTGGTGGACTCCATTTAATTAGAAATTAATATAAACTTCTTTACCTCGGTAAAGGAAGTTCCACTTCTGCAAACTCTTCAAATCTTTTGCTGACGTTATCACGATGCACTTCGTCAGGGATACAACAATCACCTTCTTCATCACTGGCTCCAAGAGCACTGTCTGAACTCTCATTCCTTGGAATGTCCCCTTCAACTCGGAAGGGGATTTTTCTTTCAGCATCCCCATAGGGGACATGTTTAGCACCTACTTTAGGGGAATCCTGTTTGACAGCAGAACCTCCTTCTACACAGCCAGGGGAATAGCTCTCCAGACTGTCAGAGCATGAAGTTCTAGTTTCTTTTAGGCTCGACAATTTCCCAGTTTCTACATTACCTGTGGGCAAAAGTGGTTCACTAGGTACTGTGTTCACCAAACTCACTTCAGTTCCTTTACTTTCCATATGTTTGTGAGGTACACTCTCCTTCTCACCAGGTGGGATTTGTACATGACAAACACATTTACTCAAGGGTATAAAGGCAGCTTCACAACTTTCTTTCTGATTCTGGGAAGCATCCACAGTCAGATTTGTGGAACTTGAGGCACAATGTATCACCTCTGGATTGTTTCTCAATGCTTTCAGATTTTCTGCCATTTCTTTCCCGTGAGTTTCTAAGTCTGACTCTGGTGATGCAGAACTTCCAATCTGAAAGGTGACCTTTTCTAAATGTGAACTCCTGTGGCCAGATCTTTCAGGACAAGGTAAGGCAGATGACCTGCTAGACAACTGTTTTTCCACCTTTCTCTCATTTTGGTT
Organism: Urocolius indicus; assembly: GCA_013401255.1. NCBI lineage: Eukaryota > Metazoa > Chordata > Aves > Coliiformes > Coliidae > Urocolius > Urocolius indicus. Next base: position 215,468 of record WBNH01003428.1, on the reverse strand, counting down.
CTTGTTCTTCTTTACATCCATTAAATCCTCCGATTTAAATGGCTCTTCCAAGTGGTAGGATATTACTCCTGTATCAGTGACAGATCTTTTTCTACCATCAGCTGCTCCTTTACAGAAACTGCTACTTAGACAGTCAACAGATGTTTCAGAGTTCTGACAGGCCTTTCCTGTTGCTTCTCTTTCTTTTGAAGAGCCTGTGACAGTATGACTGCTTTCTGGGTCATATACCCGCTCTGCAGTACTACTGTTCTTACTCCCATCATTCTTTGGAGGTAGGATTGGAGGCACAAGAGCAGGTTCGTTTTTAACAGTGACAACTACATAATCAGACTCCTCTACCTCTCCCTTCTCTAGTGCAGTTGTGATCTTGCTTCCATTTAACACTTGCTCTCCTTCCTCAGCCTTCTCACTCCACGTCAGCTGATTTTCCTGCAGCTCAGAGCACCGGATGAAGTAAGTCAGAACGTAGAGCAAGCGCTGCACCAGTTCCTTGTGTTTTCCAACAATAACAGTTCGAGTCAATCTAACTGGAGAGCCTATAGCACCATAGAGATCACCTATACAGGAAAACAAAAAAGTTGCACATACTCATGTTTGATTGTAATGTAGCATACACTATTTAAATCAACACAGTTTGAAACAGCATTTAGTATGGACACCAGAGAGTTAACTTTTCACAGTAAGTTCATAAAAGTTTAAAATGAAGAATAAACACAAGTGCCCTAGCATTCCTTGTAACTGGCTTGTGTCCAGTAAGGTTTTGGTGCTTTTGAGAGGGATTAGTTTCTATTATTCAATTTCCTTCTGTTCAAAGCCAGCAGGGTTTTTATTTACATGATGTTTATAAGACATTATCACTTGGAAATTGACACAACAGGAGGTGAAGAGGAATATAGATCCAGCTAAACTCTGAAACCAGCTAAACTATTTTCTATTTTTCTGTTCACTCTTTCACAACCGAGTTATTTTGTTTTATTGCAGTCACTTTTTCTGTTAAACACAGGAATTTCATACAGACAAAATCTAAATTCTATTTTACAGGACTAAGATATCAAACAAGCAAAAAATTATTCAGTGTTAGCTTAGTAAAGAAGGTTCTGAAAAGAGAGACGTGCAACTATCTTCCTAGGCAAGGCACATGCCCTTTTCTGTACTTGAAGTCAATCTCATTAACATGAGCATTCATTTTTGGCAGGGGGTGGTAGAAAACTAGAAAATATATTCAGTACTACTTAAAAACAACTGTAATATGAAAGGTAGCTACTATGACGTACTCGAGTCATCCTGTCTCCTCCCACAAAACTGCTTATTTGCTAGCTTATTTACCCTGAAGAACTGCTTTTTAAAAAGAACTAAGATTGTACACATCCTCATTTCAACATATTTAGGAGAGTGGCAACAATCTTCCAGCTACCTGTAATCTTCTATCAGCTGAAGGGTTTCTACTCCAAAGTTCTGGAAGAAGTAAACATAGATACCAAACAAGGCAGCATTCACATACTCCATCAGACAAAGATAGGTTAGCTCCAGAAGTGTCTATTACCAGGCTGAGTTAACCTAGTTGTTTTCACCTGACGCCCACTGCCTTTCCCTAACCAAACTATGGCTGATATCATCAGTGGATGGGAGAGTCGCTGAGTTTTCTTTGGCCACCATAAACGCTCACCTTGAAAGTGGACTTCTCTGGCTCATGGCTTTATAAGCTACCTGTTAATTTATCTGTCCTTTCTCAGAGCTGTTCAAATGTTCTGGACCAAGCTTGCCACCAAGAATTTGTGTTCAAGAAGCTACACTAAATTAAAGTTACAATCAGAGCTTCAGGAAGGTTTCTGCCAAAGACAAGGGGACCTCTGGTTTCAAGATGAGATTAAAAAACACCCAAACCAACTAAACAACACACACATGCCCAGCCTCGCTTTTGCCATATAGAACATAAAAGGAACAGGGCTTCTGATTCCATTCCTGCAAAACAAGAATCAGTGAGAGAGTAATTCCACTGCTCTAACTTACTGTGTCCCTTGACAAGATCTGCCATTTCCCATGACACCAGTGATGCACAGAAGAAGCTGATGTGTAGCAACAACAGTGTGCTGTCTTCCCCCAGTCAAGAACATCCTTGCAACTAGTCCCATAGCCTAACATGCCATCAAATTTGTTCCTCAGTTATGGAAAGTGGGCTTCAGACTAGTCAGCTGGAATTAACCTCAATGCCTAGTGGGCCAGAAGGATTAACAATTTGGGAAGGAAGTGGGAAGCTTCTTTCAAACTGAGCACAGTTGCTATAGAAATTGGGTTCAGGCTTCATGTTCATTTGCACAATTTACTTTCACAGAAAAGCATTACTAATAAGCAGTACAAAAAGTCAAAACTGTGGTCTTCAAAACATACTAATGTTAATGTTAAGACCATTAGATTGAAGCTGATGTTTACAAGATGGTGTAATGTCTTCCTGACAGCTGTACTTCCAGCTGTATCAGTACTTAACTGTAACTGATATGCAATGAAAACATAAGTCTGAAAGTGGAAAGACAAGTATGCCAAAAATCCTTTCCTTAATAAGAAGTCATTTCCATTTTAAAGCATTAAGCCACATATTTTATTTCCCTCTCTTCTTTCTAAAGAGACCAGCAGAGGGCAACATCTTACTTTTTCATTATCAGTTGCTGCAAGCACCGGACATCAGCTTTTGGGCTTCTTAAGAACGAATAAAACTGGAAAGTATTTTGAGTTCAGGCACTGAGAACTTGGCTAGGCCAATGCTAGTAGCAACACACTGCCTGGGAAAGCAAAATGAGAAACAGATTCTTGACTAGTCACCAGTAGTCGCTCCTGGGAGTGACCACAAGAGCTACTGCTGATCCTACACCTCCGGCCCAGCTGCTTTTCACAATCCCAGGCCTGGCTCTGTCCTCAGCACTCTGAGCAAGCTTCAGTTTTCCCCTTCAAGTCTAATCCATTGTTCCTTGTGTTATGTTTTAAAGACATCCTAAACCAGGAAACGCTTCAACAACATGTCCAAGGTAGCGATTCTTAATTTCATGAAGACTGCTAAGAATAACAAGCACAACTGAGACGAATAGCAAGAAACATAACTAGCAGCCCAGTGTAAAAGTCACATTAGTTCTTTAGTGTGTGTATGTGTTATTTTACATGGCAACACGTTAGATCAGTTAAAGGTAAGGCTGATTTTGATGTCAGACTCACAGCTGCTGCCAAGAGACATTTTCAAGGATTTACCACTGGTAGCATTCTTCTCTCAGATCTCACTCACCCACTCACTTAATCAAGACAACTTACAAGCAATAAAATACTAAAGTACACAGCCTGAACAGCTGTGTACAGAAAGAAAATCCTGGCCCAAGCCCACTCATGTAACTGTGAATGAATGGAGGCACTACTAGTTGCCAGACATTATCTCTGTTGTCTCTGTTGTTGTCTTGTTGTCCATCCTAACTCTGTGAGAAGGAGATAAAAAGAAGTAGCTAGGGCAGCAGTTTCAAATACAAAGGGCCTCCAAGGCCCAGAGAGTTTCCTCAACTGAGTCTGTCCCTTCTTGTTCCTCCCAAATTGCCCAGATCGTTCACAGTACTTGCACTGTCCTAATACTTCTTATGCTGCCTGGTTTAGTAATTTGGTATAGAAGATAACAATAGACCAAGGAGAAAACAGCAGAGCACCCAGGCTATGCAAACAGGCCGCCAAATGCTCTGCTTAACCAGGTGCAAGGGACATGTTGGCAGCTCTGCCCAGCTTACAGCAAGGTAAATCAGCAAGTGTGATCAGGATCACAAGTAGCTCTTATCCAAGAGGAGTGAAGGTGCTAGTTACAAAGAAGTCTGAAGCTTTCTGTTTCCTACTGACCAAGCTGTGCCCAGAGAGGGTTATACGGGTGGGATTTCGCCAGCATGTTCACGGACTGCGACGTGCGCTTCTCAGAGAAGGCCTTTATGGGAGGGTGGTCGACTGGCATCACCGTAGGGACCCACGCCAGGTGGTACGTCAGCACTGCCGTTAGCAAAGCCGCAAAGAACCTAGGAAAAAGGATGTGACCAAAGTAAGAGGATGTCGTTTTGCTGATGTTAAGTGCTTTAACATATGCATGTGCACTGGCAAACACTTAAGTTCCAGGAAAAGGGGGTGAGGCAAGCTTACTGATTTTTGTTGATCTGTTCTATCAAAAAGGTAAATTCTTTAAGGAAACGCTGGCATAGCTGATTCTTTTCCAGGGTGCTAGACATCATATTAAGCCACACAGGCTCTGCAATCCTTGGAACAGAATATAGGTTCCAGATGGTAACTCTGCTCAAAAAAAATTACCAAAAATTAAGTGTTAACATGCACATTTTCATCTTGAAAACACAAGCACCCCCTTTTCTCTTCTACTATCCAGGGATTTCCATTTACTTATTTTTGTAAGATGCAGGAGACAAACTGAAAGGGTTTTCCAGACATGTTCATTACTAGTGTTCCAGAACAGCAGTTTATTTCAGTTTACCATTAAGTTAATGTGTTCATACGAATTACATGTTTGTCTTCCCTTTCTTGCATTCCTCTTGTATTTGTATCCAGAGAAATGATTCAGAAATCATTTTGACGGAGGACAGAACCCATTATTTTCATTGTAGCAATATGATTCCACATTCCAGACATTACAGAAACTCCATCCCACCAAAGCTTCATCTCTCTCTCCTGGGCTGCCTTGTTTAGCCTCTGGCCATTGCTTCCTCTGAGGTACCAAAAACAGAGCCTTCAATAGCAACTTTTGTCAGCTGCACTATTCCACACCTATGGCTAGGAGCAGACAACTCATCAGCTTGAATGCAACAATCAAACCTACCTATCTTGGCACAGGCCTCAGGAGAGGCCAAGGTCTTGATGGGACCTTAAAGACTTAAACTGACAGTCCCAGGTACAGGTTAATGTAATACTGCTCTCATTAATAAGATGGCTGAGCTGGTTTTGCTAAAGTTTTCAAAAAACATTTACTCAATACACAACATGAAAAAAAAAAAAAAAATATCACTGACACTGACTTCAGGACTGGCTAAGCTACAAGACCTTGCATTGAGTTGCTTGTGACTGGAAGTGACAAATATCTTTAGACGGGCATGAGAAGAGCTCTCCTTGTAATTCAGAATTCCATGGACTCACCTGAATTCTCCCAGGGCATCCATGACACGGCTGATATAAACCTGCACTCTCTGGCTGGATTCTGCTATTTTTCTACATGAGATCATGGCCTTGATTAAGAGTTAAAGACACAAAACAGCTTCTTAAAGGACTCGCATTCTTCATCTTTTTTAAACTTCATTAACACGTCAAAATAATTAAGATCTAGCCCCAGTGCTGCACAGTCACTCAGGACAGCAATAGCTGCCAACCTCCCTCCACCTCACAAGAGGCCAATCCTTAAGACTGTGCATTGGGAGAGAACATTTGAGAGAGTAAGGCGAAGAGAGCAACAAATATTGTGTGTCTCAGTGCATGAAAGGATAGACTATCATAATTTCCAGAGTCTCCAAGGAGTCAAGAAAACCTCACAGTGAAATATGGTGAGAAGAAAAGCCACCCACAGCATGAAACTCTCCATTCTCGTTTTGACTAGAAAACACACCTCTTATTCACAAAACGCAGAATGACTACACTTGGCTCAGGCTCAAGACTACGTATATAAGGAGGGAGGGAAGCTTGAAGCCATACACCTTCTCCCACTCTTCATCTATCAGATGCTAGAATACTTCATTCCATTTGATACTTCTTTTTCCATATTAAGCCAAACTAGTATTCTGTACCTTTTCTATTGCGTATTTCAGCTTGTTCATGTGAGATTCAAAAAGAGGAAAGTGAGAGAAAAAGAAATCCTGGAAGTTTCTCTGTGCTGCTTCTTTCTCAGGCAGAGAAAAGATTATGCTGATTGCAATTTTTTTCCTCCGAACCATTGCAGGATTGGAGCTGCAGCTTTCATCAGCCATACTAAACATTTCTTCAGTGGACCTGTAAGACAGATTTGTTAGAACAGTTATCTATGTATGGAGAAGTAATTTGTCTTCTATCTATGCCATTTTATATAGCAGAAGGCAATTCATTTTTGAGTTTCCTTTACTATGTAAGACTTTGTCACCTAACAGAGGTTACCCAGCATTTAAATGGATAAGACCTATGTTTACTCAGACACGAGCAAAGAATCCAGCTCCTGAAGTGATGTGAACGCTTTCCCCTGAAACTAAGCTACCACTAAATCGCTCCTTCTGCATTTATTTTTAAGGGAGATTAAGAAAAGAGAATGGAGACACAACTCAAACATTAGCAAAAAAGGCTCAAGGAAATTTCAGAGAACAGGATCCAACACTCGAGTGTTCAGCAGTATGTCCATGATGAAGTTTGTACTGCTGCTCAGGAGGGGAAATATACTATCTATATTGTTCCAGTATCTGAAGACAGATGATTTAAAGGCACTTAACCAAGTAAAATAAAATTTTCTATTTTAACTCAAGACAAAAATGTCATCACTTAGTAATTCCTGTGAAAACACAAAGTTAACACCTAAGGATACTTGTGCACCTAGCTCAAAGTTGGATATGTTTTAGTTTAAAATGCTTTGTTTTCTGCAATAAAAATAAACAGTGAGTATTCTATGGCCATCATTATTTCACCAAGTTCTGTTTATTCATTTGATAGTTCTGCCACACTTCTTCCAATAGTTATACCACTTCTCAGTATCAGACATGGGTTGAAACTGGGCTCGATACTGCTCATCATCTTCATCACCAGCCTGGCCCATGGATGAAAGCATATCTTTAGTGAGTTAACAGATGATGCAAAATGGGAGGAAAACAGCTAATACACTTCCAGAGAGGCTGTGAAATCANGTTTCTCTGTGCTGCTTCTTTCTCAGGCAGAGAAAAGATTATGCTGATTGCAATTTTTTTCCTCCGAACCATTGCAGGATTGGAGCTGCAGCTTTCATCAGCCATACTAAACATTTCTTCAGTGGACCTGTAAGACAGATTTGTTAGAACAGTTATCTATGTATGGAGAAGTAATTTGTCTTCTATCTATGCCATTTTATATAGCAGAAGGCAATTCATTTTTGAGTTTCCTTTACTATGTAAGACTTTGTCACCTAACAGAGGTTACCCAGCATTTAAATGGATAAGACCTATGTTTACTCAGACACGAGCAAAGAATCCAGCTCCTGAAGTGATGTGAACGCTTTCCCCTGAAACTAAGCTACCACTAAATCGCTCCTTCTGCATTTATTTTTAAGGGAGATTAAGAAAAGAGAATGGAGACACAACTCAAACATTAGCAAAAAAGGCTCAAGGAAATTTCAGAGAACAGGATCCAACACTCGAGTGTTCAGCAGTATGTCCATGATGAAGTTTGTACTGCTGCTCAGGAGGGGAAATATACTATCTATATTGTTCCAGTATCTGAAGACAGATGATTTAAAGGCACTTAACCAAGTAAAATAAAATTTTCTATTTTAACTCAAGACAAAAATGTCATCACTTAGTAATTCCTGTGAAAACACAAAGTTAACACCTAAGGATACTTGTGCACCTAGCTCAAAGTTGGATATGTTTTAGTTTAAAATGCTTTGTTTTCTGCAATAAAAATAAACAGTGAGTATTCTATGGCCATCATTATTTCACCAAGTTCTGTTTATTCATTTGATAGTTCTGCCACGCTTCTTCCAACAGTTATACCACTTCTCAGTATCAGACATGGGTTGAAACTGGGCTCAATACTGCTCGTCATCTTCATCACCAGCCTGGCCCATGGATGAAAGCACATCTTTAGTGAGTTAACAGATGATGCAAAATGGGAGGAAAACAGCCAATACACTTCCAGAGAGGCTGTGAAATCATCATCCTTGGAGATTTTCAAGACTCAGACAAGTTCTCACAGCAACCTGATCTAAATTCCAAGCTAGTCCTTTGTGCAGGCAAACGATCTGGGTGATTGCTAGATATTGGTGGTGCTAGATTTACAGAACTATTCTTTTTTCTTGCCTAACGTTTCTCGATCCATTTGACTGAAAAGGCTTTAAAAAGTATATACATAAATGAGTAAAATAATATGGTCAAAGTGTCTCTTAAATGAACTTTAGTTGAATAATAGTTTTTAATCTACAAAGAAATTATAGGGGAGAAGGGTAAGAACAGACAAGAAAGCCATTAGAATGCAAATGGAAACATTCAGAGCAGCAACGCATATCAAAATAGCTTTGTTTTGGAGTTTCTTTGTAAGTTAAGACTGTAATATCAGTGAGTGGTAATTAAAACTTTAAAGGCTTTTCATTTCAGAATTATCTTGAAATGAAGCCTGTGGCATTTATAGACCACTATGAAGCCATTAACAAGAAGAAAGCCTGAATACTAAGCATTCATTCTAAGTTCATTCTAAAAATAAGTGGTTTACAGTTGTTTAATTGGTTTGACAAAGTTAAATATACAGAAATTTCTCATCATAGATGAATGAGATCAGGAATACAGGAAGACACACACACAATAAAACCCCAACATAAAAACAGCTTGTGGGAAAAGAGAGGTCAATGCAAAAACATAGCCTCATTTGAACTTCAGGAACTTGCATGCAGACATAGAAATTCCCAAGGAAGTTGTGAAAGGATGGCCAGTCAGCATGTAAGAAACATAAGCTTTTGTACTGCTTCCCAGGAACAGAAGTTGAAGAATTTAGTTCTGTGAGCAGCCTTTTCAATAAAGCTGCTAATCTGGCTTGCCTGCCAACTGACTACATCCAGTTCCAGCTAAAGATCTCATTTTCTTTGAGCTATGGCCTAAAATATCAGTCACAAAAGACTGTGGAATCTTGGTTTGCACAAATTGAAGTGCAAACTCTGCCCCACTGAAGCATTCAATCAGAAACCTACTGTTTCTCTAAGCAAGTAACAAGAAAACAAGTATCAGGAAAGGCTTTTTGGCTTTCAAAGAGTAGTTGGCTTTCAAGAGTAGTTCTAGGCAGTGGAAAAAAAAAATATGTCCTGTTTCCAATATCTTTCCTCAGCAAAGACTCTCACATGTGGAAGAAACACAACGTACTCCCTACAGCAAATAGCCCCCAAATGCTCTTTTCCTTCAAAAAATATTACTTTCATAACACTTTGAGGAAATGTTGATTTGTGAAGTTTTGGTTCATACTTAGCTGAAATGATTCTATTTACCCTAAATATTAAGTCTTTTGCACATATTGCTCTCAGCCTTATTTGTTTAGGAAACTAAAGAGTACTTCAGTTTACTGAAGGAAAATGTCAACTGCAAGCATGATCTACAAAGCATGACTGCTACATTACCACCACTACATAATTCTTCATCTTAAAAATGACTCTAAAAACATCCAGAATAACACACCAAGTGTTGACATTGGGGAAAAGTTTTTTCAAAAACATTTTGGTTTTGTTTTTACTGATGACATATTAACTGGCAGCTTTTAAACTTCTCTTAACTGAAAACAGTGAAGAGGGAGAGGCCCAACAGCACAAAAGCTCTCCACTAACTCTATGCTGACTCTAGGTGAGGTGGGTAAATACATATGAACAGATAATCAAGAGTCATTTGCTCTTTTGCAACTGACGATAGAAGATGCTTATTAGCTATGAAAGGTCTGCTGCATTCCATGCTTTGTTATGCCACTGAGCTACAAAAGCTAATAAAATTGCAAAACAGGAGCCAAGCTTTATGATCACAGCTCTGTTTTATCTTCCTGTTTTGGCAGAAGTCACATCAGGAACATCCTGTACCAGCCAAGAGAGTTGTCATGGGCTGTTACTCCAAAATCTCAGTAACTGCTCACTAGTCAGACCTCATCATAGCTTATTGTAATTATGGCAGCAGTGCTATTACGGTGCTTTTCATCTCAACAGGGTGCTTTGGTCCTTCAGTACAGTTTACTTGGCTTTTCAGAATGTGGCTTCAGACACAGGCTGTATGTTCAATAAAAATTAAGTATATTTCAGATTGGGCCTTGCAGTTCATATTCAGCCAAAACTTGACCTTTCTCCATATTATCAAACTTACGTAACAGGTACAAAAGTTAAGCTGAATTGCAAGCATTTAATAACACAATTTGTCCCTTTAAAGAAAAGAAGCTTAAGCTCTATTTAGCTTAAACTGCTGCCAAACAGCTGTTGTAAGAAAAAGAGGTGTTGCACTCACCACCTTGGAATAATTCCATTCTCTAAACTAGTCGTCTGACTTCGGAGCCAGCGACGTTGGTAGCTGCTGGAAGATGACGATGAAGAACTTGGAGATGGAAAAGGAGTGACCAGAAGACTGCTCAGAGATGCTATCAAGAAAGCAAGAAACCACATACACCAAATTACAAAGCATGCTGGTTGAATATTTTTCTTCATACTCTATCTGGGAATAAATTTCCACATTGCTTGCTGGTCTTTTTCACATAATTCACTTGCATCTGGAGACACGACTATTTTAAATAATTATTTTCTTATGAAGTCAGAGATCTTCCCTGCTAGAACACACTAAAAAGCATTCTGTCCTAAGAAGACTTGTCCTCCTACTACAACAGTCAAATCTCTTGGTCACCTGGACTCGTTTTCCTATTCAGTGCAAAAGCATCTTCTCTTTCCTTGCTCCCACCAGTTCTTTCCCCAAATTATAAATTGGTTAAGAACCAAGAAAATTATGGCTATAAACAAATAATATAATTACAAACATTCTTGCATTAAGGCTTGGGGCAAAAGCAGAAGGAAAAAAAAAATCACTTAGCACATTCAAAACGTTTTGGATTTATGGGTCATAAGATGCTTATGTCTCAGCTGAATCACTGCACCAAAGAATTGTAATTATCAAAGCAGGTAAACAAGACAGAGGGCAGATAGATACCTGACCGAGCAATGCCACTGTCTCTGTCCTCATTTTGTCCTCTGCTAGGCATATCAACAGGCGTGCTGTGTGCTAAAACAAACAAATCAGATCAACAGAAAATATTACATAACTCATCATACTATTTGTCAGCATTTTAAAAAAATGTTTACATTTAAAGGTCATAAAACAGCAAAGTTACATCATGTACTGTTACTCCAAATAAGCAGTATGGTGTGAGCAGAAGTGGCAGTAAACAGTGTTCCTGTACTGATGATCGTGTTACTAGAGGATGTTTGTTATTTGCCTCAGATTAAAAAAAAATACAAAAAACCAAAACTCTAAGAAGCCTAAAAATGAGCATACAGTCTACATCATCAGAATCTGAGTACCAGAAATGAGGGCTGCTGGCAACCTCACCTGCCACTCTTGACATTTCTGTATGTGTGCAAGACTGTCATTTTTATAGAATCATAAGTTAATATCATAATTAGTCCAATATGAGGTTCTGATTCACTCCAAGTAGAGATTTACTATTCGCAAAGCCTCACAGTAAGAAATATTCAGTCTATGTTGTATTAAATTGAAGCGTTAGTAGTGCAGAGTTACTTAAACTGTAGAGCATGCAAGATTCACAAAGGCTTTGAAGCTGTATTGGTATTCCAGTTCACATTTTTGCAATTAACAGAACTAATTAGGCCTAAGATCTACCCACCTGCATGGGTCATCAGTATGCCTGTAAAAGGAGACTTTTTGTAGTTTAAAGTTTTGAAAATTAAAGAAATTATATTGTTAAAAGACTGAAAGCCTCCCAGACTTAGATCAAGAATTGATTTTCAATGTCTGCCATCAAATTAGAAAAAAGTAGCAAGAGGTAAGAGAAGAAAAAGCCATAAACCAGCAAGACACCTGCAGAGCAGCAAGAAACCAGATATAAGACAGGAACCAAATTCTCCAAGAAACATAAGGGCTCACTTATTATTAAAAACATTGCATTAAAATATCTTCAAAATTCAACATAAGAATTGGAAAAGAAATATGAACAAAAATCAATTAATGCAGCTATTTTTTGGAAGAAAGATTTTTCCAAGTACAAGTCAGATTCATCTGTTACTAATTTAGCCCTTTCTGTTTCTACAGAGTAATTACGCAAGGGTTCAGAAAGAGCTGGATTTGTGTATGCACATGGATGGGTCACACTGTGGCTGGCATTCCACACAAACCTGCAAAGAAAGAAGCACTGCGGATGAGCCGGAGAGGACCTCCTTCAGACACACCCTGCAGCAGTTTGCTGCTACACAGCTGTAACACACCTAGGAAACAAAAGCAATGCAGAGAAAATGCAGTGCAAAAAATGTTTAAAAAAAAAAGGGCAAGAAAGTGACACACAGGAAAACATTAATCTGAATGAACAGATGGCCTCATGTTATCAGAGAGACATAGAACTTGGAAATATTTACCTAAATTACTTCCACTGCGACAGGTTCCCAAACCATTCTGATTAGAGTTCAGCTTTCCCAGGCTGGGATCTTGGCCAATGTATTCAAAGCTATCCTGTAAACTAAGAAAGGGGGAAAAGCCAGTGTTCCTTAAGTATGTGACCAATAGACATTAATATTAGCCTGAGAATTAGGCTCATTTTATGGAAAAAAAAAAAAAGAAGTTTGACGATTGAATTTGTAATCAAAGACCAGTACATTTTCTGAAGCTGTAAGGAAATAGGCATTTATCTTCTATATAGGCTCTCTGAATTATTGCAAATTTCATGCCACATTTAGCATTCAGCTTATTTACATTAGTCCATTTTTGGGACAAGGAAAAAGGTAACAGATAAGAAACAGCACATCTTCTGTTGTTGAAGGAAACACGTGAGGTACAAGGACACAACATTTCTCTCATATATACCCCTTACTCACCCTTCTAGCAGCAAAAAGAGACAGAGGCTTTGATTGTGCAAAGCACCTAACCTCTCAAGTTTGCTGCATACTCCAGACAAATTAAGAAACAAAGTTGGAGAGTTTTGTTTTTTTTTTTTTTTTAAACTTGGGTGGCCTGTCTGGGATGTATTAAGATAATCCTTCTCCACAGCCACCATTTCTGATTATCTATGAGACTTCTCCACTCTGGCTAAGGCAAATTTAGAAACAGTGACAGAAGGACCACAAAAGGAGAAAGACAGAAACACAATTGCATTGGATGGGGAAGAAAACAAAAGAAAAGTTCTTACTTATTGTTGCTTCCACTATAGCTTCCTACTCTGGCTGAGAAGACTTTACTTATCATCAGCTGTGGGGGAGAGCTGAAAGGATAAACAGTCATTTTGGTGAGTCATCAACTCCAAGCGCCTGATGAGGAAGTGCATCACAGAAAAGGACACTCACCGTATATAGTGAATTTTCAAAGTGGAGCCTTTGTAACTCATTGCCACCGACCCAAACATCATTTCTCCCAGCATGTTGACATCAGAGGCTGGTCTGGTGTACTACATAGCCAAAAAGATGTGAAGACCAAAGTCAGTAATAACTTGGCATACTATTACAATTCAACATGGTGTCATCGCATTATATTTAAACAAAAAATACAAATAAATTTTGTTTTCCCATGCAAAGTAAGATCCCATGTGGTTCTAACACACTCAGTGCAAGCACAGCTGGAATACATACTCCATTTTGCTCACTAGATAGGCATTGTTACCCTTTTTCCAGAGACCCTTCCAAAGGCAAGAAAGAAGAAAAAAGATCTGCCGCATTTCCAGAGAAACAGCAGTGTCCAGCAACATTCCTGTGCAACAGATTGTTAATGAAACCTGTAGTTCTTCACAGGACTTAGATTTTGCAGTCTGGATCCCCAAGCAGTGAACTTTCTTCCTTATTGAAGTCCGTAAATTCTCCTTTCCTGCACTTACTTGGCAACACTTTTTATTGGAAAATAATTTGTGAAGAGTATGTTTTTAAGTATAATAAAACTAGCTTGTTATTTTGTTTCAAAGACCGATCATCAATACTAAATATGAAGAGAAGTTTGTCAGTTCTGAAAGAAATCACTTCTCTTCTAGTTAAAAATAGTTTTTTCCCTCCCTTTATCTGTACATGTTTTGAACTACATTTTTTTCTAGATTAAATATTTATCCTTTTACCAAGAAAGAGTCAGAGTACCAAAAAAAAAAAAAAAAAAAAAAAAAGTCCTCAAAAATTTCATGTTGTAGTAAGATCAACTAAAGGGACTCTTACAGTGTGTTCAATAGCTTCTTCAGGCCTAACCTGAAGCATGGGTAAACATCTTTCAAACCAAGAACAGTATAGTGCTTTTTGTTACCTTCATAAATAATCATTCTGTGAAATACCTTCTGTAACTCTTTAAAAGATAAAACCAAGATAGACCAAAAGGTTAAGATATACCCACATGTTCCAACTCTACAATACTCCAAAAGACAGGGCAGATACCTCAAAGTTTGGATTAATCTGTGATATACTGTAAGGATAACAAGTCATTCAATGCATGTAAGGTGAGGGTTGTATAAAAGTAAAATGGATAAACACAAGAAAAATAATGAACATTACCTGATACTTCGGTATCTGTTCTTTGATACTTTGCACACAGCTTGAGGGACTATGGGAAGAAATACTGCTGTTCCCATTGTTTGCTTGACAGCTCTTTGCTGAAGTCTTTGCAGAAGCATCCTCTGCCATTTTCTGTGTCAAAACAGAGCAATATATTGAAAACAATTAAAGCCAATATAACAGCAAAATTTTACTTAAACTACAGGTAAGCAAGAAAAAGAAAAGAAACATTTTTTGAAACAAATAAGAGTAGCAATTTGAGAAGACTTCTTACAAGGAAAGCATCAGAAAAAGTGCAGAACTACTCTCACATTTAGTGTCAGACAAGTTTTCATAGTATCACACGTAGTCTGAGCAGTTAGACCAAGTTCTACTGGCAGATCATTCCCAATTGTTATGAACTGGTCTGTGTAACACTTGCCAAAGTTTATGTCAACAAAATCTCAGCTTACGGGTTGCTCAGAAACTGATTTCTGTAATTATTTGCACAATTAATCACTCAAACGGCATATAACTTTTTCTTCCCAACTGATTAAGAGATTTATTAAAGAGAACAGCCAGCAAATCAAAGGAGTGAATAATAGATCATTTGGTAGAATTACCAAGTAATAAAATCTATTTGTTAAACTTGTAAAAGTATAAAAACATCCCATCAAAATGAGTACTCAATTGCGGACGATTGCTTCACTCAAAATTTACTCTCAAGTTACTATGTTTTAACATATTAGGACTGATCAGAAAGGTGTAAAGGAAATCTCAAAGGCATATCAATTACATTAGTGCTACCTGTACATTGTTTCATAAACCAAACTGCATTTAATTAATTGTTATTTGCTATATATGTTGTTTTTTAACAAAAGTCAATGAGTTTCTTGCTTTCCTCAAGAACTCTGAAATAGTAATACCTGGATAATAGTAAAAAGCAGCAGTAGCTAAATTTACATCATGTATTTTGGGCTCAGCAAGATGAGAAAGGAACAATAACAGGAAATTACATGGAAAAGAAAGTAGAATCCAATATTCCACAAGACCGATTTTTTTTAAATGACTACATTGAATTATAGTTACTGCGCTGAGCTTAAGTCTTAGAATAATCAAGTCACTATGACAAGACGATGAAATAGGCAAAGGCAAATATACAGAAGAGGAAGAATAAGCCCAGAAAAGTAGCATGGATGTTTTTGGTTTTTTTTTTTAAAGTTGAGTTTAAATCACAGTGATAGTACAGCAGCTCCTTTACTCATTTAAAAATAAGCCTACTGGTATGGTAAATAAGTAATATCCCGGACTTCCATATTTTATCCTACATTTGCACTCCTTTTTGTGCAGTTTTCCCTGGCATAGTAATTATGTGCTATTGCTTATCTAATCCCAATGTGACTGTCATGAGGGATTTAGAAATGCACCAGTGACAGCAGTCACATGTTTAATGAGCTATTGACAAAAAATGCTTAATAAAAGCCATCTGATATACACCACCTGCAGAAAGAACTGGAGACTAGATTAAGAACAATGAAAAAAATGCAGTATATTAAACAAACATATGGTTAAATGGAATACAGATCCGCTCGTTCTCCCAGGTATTTGAATATTCAATGCCAATAATCTTTACTGTATTTCAAGAAAACAGTACATATATACACGCACACTTTCTTAGCTTTAGCTGAAACAGAACTGACCCTGAGAGTAATTTTGCCTTAACTTTACATGAATCAAATTTTAGGCTCATTGGTTGGTGACAACACCAAACCAATGACCAAACCTTCAAGAACATTTTTAACATCTATGTGTTTGTGTGCCATTCAAAGTGCTTTGGCACCTAGATTAGTATCTGTCTGGAAAACAGATCATAGCCTAAATCACGGGTTATGAGGGAAGTTATAATCTGTTTATCTGCATGATGCCTAGTTTCTGATAAGATATTTTGTAGTTAACTCTTAGTTTAAAGTACTCAAGCAAATGGAATAATTTAAACAGTTAAATGAAACCAGAAGCACATTTCTTCCTTTAAACCAATTTTGAAATATACAGAGGCAACTTTGATTGAGGGGGATGGGGGAGGGCAGGGGCAAGCAAGATTAACAGACCAATCTGACCCATTTAGTCCCTTAAGCAGGCAATCAGTCATCAGCTGATGATGCTCATCAGTCTTACTGATTTGGCACAATGGCATATTTGCAGTGTGACTAAAATAGAGATTGCTGGGGTTTAAGCATCTTCCTAAGTAATTTCTACAAGTCACAACTATTCATACATAACTAGTGATTCTACAATTAACCATGCTAGTCTGCCAGGCAGAAGCTGACGGTTTTAACAAAAGCTTCAAAACAAAAATGACTTAAAAAATACAACAATCTAGAAGAGAAAGAAAGCTAGTAGGAAAAAAATACCACAAATGAGAAAATACTGCTATTTTACCTAAAAAAAAAAAAAAAACCCAAACAACAAAAACAAACAAAAAGATTTCCCAAAAAAACAAATTATCAAAAATCCCACACTCAAGTTTGCTTGAAGCATTACCCCAAAATTTATGTGCCTGGAAGACAGCACAAAGAAATTCTTGAAATTCCTGCATCTTGACAGCATCTACTCTTGGTTCTATATGTAACAAAAACTTACATGGCCATACATTGCCATGCATCAGTCTAACACATTATGGCACAGCCAAAGTGAAGCTGTTTTCATTCACATAAAGACAACAACTGCACTAATCGAAACACTGGAAGATGACATCCAGACTTAGAGACATGCTAGACATCATTGAAACAATGGGATTGCACAACTAGGGCTAACAACAAAAAGCAATCCCAGTTGATATTAAAAAGGCTAAGGAAATACACAGTTTAGAGGGATATAGATTGCTTTGCTTGAAAGCAAATCAGGTCTAAGCTGCTAAGTTTCAATATCATATTTATACTATAAATACCAGATGCGTTCATAGGCTTTTTGGAATCTAACACACTGTTGTTGCAGCTATCACAGAGTTGATATCAAGATCACACGAAAGATTAAGAAGTTGACATTGATATATTACAATTCTTGCTTTTGGGAAGGGAAACACGAGAACAGTAGGACAAAAGTAAAATTAGTATTTCGTACCTGAACCACAGCTTCATCAATTTTGCGGACTGCTTTGGAATCAAATAAGACCTGTCTGCCTCTCCTCTCACAGTCTTGGTAAACTATCAGGCGGATTTCATTCAAGTCAAACTCTGAAGAGGACCAGCTGCAGATGATAAACACAAAGTGTTAAAATAGCATGCTTACTTTGCAGGCTTAAGTGAAGAAATAGGTATTTGGCAAATACATCCTTTACTCAGCATTTACAAGAATCAGGCTGTAATCACAGAACTCCAACCAAAAAGGAACTCAAAGGAGTATCTAAGCCCACTGTCACCAATACACAAACGGGCGTATTTTCATCCAACCTTTCTTCAAAATTTTCCAGAAAGAAAATACAGAACTTTGTCTCAGCAACCTACTCCAGGACTTAACTGCTCTTAAGTTTACTACCTTCTCCACACACAATCTGTCCCATCTTCATTGCAAAGGTAAGTGTACTAATTTTGCACAATTCCCAGTGGAAATAAAGAACAATGGATTACTATCCTCTTTACTACAGCTTTTCACAAGCTCAAGGCTTACACTCTCTTACCCTTCTCTAAACACAAACTCAACTTACTCGTTTTGACCTATTCCTGCCAATACGAGTTATAGTTTTTCTAAACTTTAATTCTTGTAAATGAAAGACAAGTTTCATGTTGTTCCATTACATTTCCCCCTTATTTTCTGAGAAGTTTCAGTGTTTACAGAGCCCGATTATAGATTACCAAGACTTGATCCCCAACCACAATGAAACCCGTTTAGTAGATGAAACCAAGATAATTCAATCTGAAGAAAAAAAAAAAAAAAAAAACCAAACAAAAAAAACACAGAACCAAACCACTCTCAAGCCTGGATCTGCCCATTCCTCAGAAACACACCACACCTGACTTGCCTCCTTGTGCTATTGCAGTACAACTGATCATGGCTGCCATGACATAAGACTTCATTTCCTAACTTCAAAGACAGTTGGTCTTCATGTCAGCTTGGCCTGGGGCTCAGCTATAGAAAGTACTGGTCATGTGAGGTAGCTGACAAGTTGGAATTAATGGAAAAAAACCCTACTACTGCATAAAGCAGTGCCACACAGCACTGGTGCTCAGTCATATTGCCTCATTCCTGACCTGGGTAGAATGCACTAGGGGGTAAGAGTACAACAGTTATTATTAGTTGTTGGTTTAACAAATTGCATAAGACCTCAGTGAAGGCCACACTGAGCTCCCACCCAAAGGGATGCTTCATTTAGGATTTTTCCCAAACTATGCCCTACAAAAAAGGAAAGTAGAGAATTGAGGGAAGAGCACAAAAACTCTACACAACTGAAAGACAAGAATTTATGAAGCTATTTATTTTATTCCATGCTCTGTTAACAGCCATAAATCAATAGTGAGGTAAACATCATTAACCAGAGTCAATAAGGTAACCACAGACAACTGGTTTTGGAGCACATTCAGAGACTTGCAAATTCAAAATCATTAAAAGGTAGCTTTATTTCTTCTTTGTGCTTCACCTTGCATTTCAGGGATCAACTTCGCTTTTTATATGGGTAGAAAGAAAAAGAAGCCTAAAATAGACACATTTTTTAAAGCTGAAAAACCTCCTCAATCTGGAAGGTTTTATTCTATTTTTAAATACCTTGAGACAGAATAAGCCAGATAAGTATCCACACTGTAAGTTTCTCTGATACAAGTATACTCTATGTACATAATATACAATGGTCCAGTACACAAAGCCAGATCTTGGAAGCTGTTTTGCCATCAACAGTGAGGAAACCTGATGTGTTTGTAACATGTTGCCTCCAAAATGCTAGGAAAGCCAGACACATTTCTTCTCAAGTCTTCCCTTTCAAAGGGAGTCATGGCACTAAGTTAACCTGCATGGGATTAGACCAGATAGCATTGTTGATAGTTGCCCAGCAAAGATCCTACACACCTTACATATACAGACAGCTGCAAAACTACATCTGTTTTTAAAGTGTTACTAGTTTCTCAGCTCATTGCTTGTGCAATACTATTACAAAATCCAGCTATACAGAATGCAAGAGCAGTTAAAGCTATCAATAGACTTCATTCTAGTCTGCCACATGAATCTGATGCTCTTCAATAACTGAAAGCTCTTCAGTTACGCAGCTACCTATTTATTTACACACTTCACATATTGTCTGTTGCACAAGCTACGCTGCATTCTTATAAAGGCCACAGGTCTTCCCTCCTTTTAACAACAAAGGCACATCTCTACAGCCTTGATTTAAACTGTATGCAAAAGCAAAGCCTTATTTATCTCCAAGACTGGCACAGCAGGATCTGTAGCTCAAACCACAGGACTGCAAGTCTAAACTCAGAGATTCATTTCAGACACAGACTGAGCCAATCCAGCTCTGCATCTGCCCACTGATGCTGAAACCATGCTTAATATTTGCATTGCATGAATTTCAGTTGCCTTACGAACAGGTGAACTCTCACATTCTGCACTAAAGCAAACTTCATGTTGTCTGTGTGGTGCCAAGTTCTGTATAGGAAATAAATGGGATTTCACAACGAATGCAGAAGTAGAAGCCAATTTAATAGCTTGCTGAGGTGCCTTTTCCACACAGCATGCTAGAATTAAAGATTGCTGCAATGTTTCAGAACTTCAAACAGATTATAGTATCAGATAGCAACAAGCCAAGGAGTTACCATAAAATGGATAAGAGCTTTATGTGGCTGTAGACTATATCTAGGGAAGCAACTTCAGATAACACTTCTTACACTACTAACCAAATATCAAAATGAAGGCTTTGCTTTCAGGCTTTGAATTACCTAGAGCACAGAGGCAGTTCCTGCAGCAGTCCTACCCCTTACAGAATAGTTCTATCCTACCAAAATCATGAGGCCCTTTGTTATCCTTTCTCTTCCTCATTCCATTATTTGGGGATAAAGTGAGTGAGTTGCTGCATGGTGCTTTGTTCCCAGCTGGGCTTAGACCACAACAAATCTTCTTTGATAAGATCATGCATATCTATAGGCAAGTTATACAAACATATAAACCCACAGTCTCATTACTTCAACATGGAATCTAGCACCAGGACCAAAAGTAGTCAGGTGACCAGGATGTTTTTCCTCTTCACAAAAGCTGACAAGCAGACTGCTTACAGTACTTCCACCCCTTATTGTTTAAGTCAGCTAATATAACATACAGTCCTCAAAATAGGTGCAGCAGGAGAATTCAGTCATCTCCTAAAAGCAGAGTGTCAAAGCAAACAGACAGTACACAGATTCATTGAACATCTCTATTTTCACCTGGGTAAAAAAAAAACAAACCCCCAAACCATTACTTATCTCTGTATCAACTTCTTGTTTATTTAGCAATACTGAAAGACATGCACTGTTTTTTGTTTCTTTTACACACATAGTTTTTCAAAGAAAGCTAAGATTCTCATGCACAAAAGAACCATTCATGAAAAAAAAAAAACCACAACTCACCACTTCGGCATTCTATAGCTTAACATTCTTTTAGATGTTAGAAAGTAACAAACTTAAGGGTTTGACTAAGAAGAAAAAAATAACTTTCATTCTTCGACCAGTTGTTTCTAAGTAGTAATAAAACAATATCTGAAACAAGCAACAGAAACATTTCAGCCTGTTTTTTCCTAAGGATAAAAAAATGCCTACAGGTTCACCTTGCCTAATTATTTGCTAGTTCACTAATTAATTTAAATCACCAAATTTGACCAAAGGATATATACTTGTGTCCTCCAAGGCTACAATATGAACTAATGTTAGCTTTAAGGCAACAAAAAAAAGTCCTTACAATGCATTTGTGGGAAATAGTACAGGATGGGGAAAGAGAAGATTCTGAAAGTGTCTTAATCGCTCTACAACTACCTGAAAGGAGCCTGTAGTGAGGTGAGGGTAGGTTTCTTCTCCCAAGTAACAAGAGACAGAACAAGAAGAAATGGCCCTAGGTTGTGCCAGGGGAGGTTTAGATTGGATATTATTATTATTAGGAAGATGTTTTTCACTGAGAGGGTTGTTAGACACTGCAACCAGCTGCCCAGGGAGGTGGTGGAGTCACTATCCCCAGTTATTTGAAAGATGAGCTGCTGAGAGACAGGGCCTAGTGATGGGCTTGGCAGTGTTAGGTTACTGGTTGGACCCAATCTTAGAAGCCTTTTGTTTGGAAAAGACCTTTACAATTCTATCAAAGCGTTATGTGAAAAGCTTGCACTTGAATTTGCATATTAGACAATTTTCTATTTTCATTGCCTGTAACTAACAAAATTATTAATTCTTCCACTTTTGAACTAGAACACAAACTCTTAATATGCTTACAAGAAGTCCCTTCTATTCCAGCTGCACCACATTGTGAGATTCTGACAGTCTACTCCATGCCCACTTATAACAAATACCAATCTTTATTCGTATCAGAAGTGCCCCTTGAGCTCCTCATCACAACTTCCGACACTCTCAGACTTTATGTCTCAAGACTCAGTTGTTTCTCTTACACTCATTTGGTAAAATTTAAACTGACACACTGATTGTTTCCTTTTTCTCTGGTTGTCTAAAAATAGCTTACCCAACCACATGCAAGTACTGAAGGAAGCTATGTGACAGTTATAAAATAAGAGTAGTTTTGCATATGTACCTACTGCTCAAAGCATTACTTCTGATAACAAAATTAAGTCATTCCCAGGGTAAGCTACACATTTTTCCTGAATGTTTAGGAAGAATAAATGTGCTACCGTTACTATTTTGGTTAACAACTGTTGCTTTTTTCAGTCAGCTTAAGAAAAGCCTTCGGAAACATGTTTCACTAAACTGTAACTGAAGCATCATTTTCCTTAGCTCTGCTTATATTAAGATTCTCAATCTGATTATACAGGATCTTACATGTTTCATTCCTGTTTAACAACTACTTAATAAATAGAATATTAGAAGACCTGTGCTGAAGGAATACATATTGCTAAGTGACTTCTAAAACAAATATTACAAATAAAATGAATTATAGTAGGGTTAGTTTTCAGCCACCTGAGTGTCAAAGTACAGCAACATGACAAAAAAGGCTTTTAATAACATTACACCCTAAACAGGTAAGGTAGCGAAGAGAGTAACGGCTAACTGAAATGCTTCACTTTGGCTTAAAAAACAATGCATTACGCCAGGTCCAGAACATTCTTTAAAATTAGTTCAATTAGTTAAATGCATATAAACTTGTATGGATGTTCATATTTCAGGTTAAATGTGCCTATTTTGATCAAACAACGTTTTTTGACCACAAAAATAAAAGCCCCATATGTCTTTGCTCTCCTTTTTGTAACTATGTGACCTTTCCTGTTACTCATTTCTGCTCTGGTAGTCGCTGGGCCCTTCTGTAAACTAACGAAATTCTCTGCAGGAGCAGAAGTCTGTCCCAGCATATGGAAGTAGCTCAGAAGTACAGCTGGAAAAGAAAGGAAGAAGTAGAAAGCAATGGAACCTCTACCTCTTGGTGGCAGCATGAGCTGTGCTAACTTTCATCCATGGAGCTAGATACATTTAGGAAAGAGCACAAAGAAGACTTTCTAACTAGCCTCAATACTTATTTGGAATGTATAGGGAATGTTAATTGAGTTTTCTTGTTCCCAATTCTGCTTTCCGCCTGTTTAGTGAGCTGAACTGACTCCCTAAGGCGAGCCAGTTGCAGAAGGATTGGAAAGGCAAAGGCCAGCCAGCAAAAGCAGAAAAAGGACAAGAGCACAATGTCAGAAAGCAGAGGAAGAAGAGGCAATGTGATTACCCCTTCAGCATCAGCAGCCTGTTTTGATTATCTGAGCTTATCTAGCCCTCACCTCCAGAGCAGATCTTTCCTGCATGTGGAAGATGACAGAACTAATAAAATTCATCTTCAAGACAAACCAAATATATACAATCAAGCTGTCTCCATCCATATAAAAGGAAAACCAGGTCTACTAAAGATACTAAGACACTATGCAGGTTTTTTCTGATTGTGGGTTTTTTTTTTGTGTGTGTGTGGTTTTTTTGGGGTTTTTTTTGGGTTTTTTTTTTGGGGTTTTTTTAAGCAATCCACAAGTTCAGAACAGCTTACAGATATTCCTGGTAAGTTTTCTCCCTATGTTCCATAGTAAGCTTATGTTTATTTTTTCTTAAATGGGCTTATAAACTACTTTACTTTGGCTTGTTCAACATTTCTTCCATTACAGATACAAGACACGGAGGCAAGGACATCTCTCTTACTTAAGGGAAAGTAGATGAGATTTTTCTTGAAAGAAGTCACAAAAAGTTTGCCCCATTCTGCCCTGAAACAGTATTTTCAGTTAATATAGATGTCTAAACCCTGAGTGATCTTTACAGAGAAAGATTTTGGTTCACTTTCATAATAATCAGTATGCATGCAATAACTGAAGACTGACCTATTAATTTGTATTCAAGAACTGCTTCAGCTAGCCTTGAAACATTTTTTTTAAAGTGGTTAACCCCTCACTACTTCACTGCAACATCTACAGATCTATCATCTATAGAGAAATAAAAAGGCTGAAACATATCTATATACAGATCTATCTATATTTTCTGCTTCTCAGATGAAGAATCCTGAACGCAGAATATTAACACCCTTGGGTGTTAGGATTTGGAAAATGCTGTCCTGAATTGTATTTTCAACACAGCAGTAGACCCAGACATTGAAATCATCCTGGCATACCTCTGAGAAAGACACCACAAACAAGTCAGAGAAAGAGTATTTATGCTTCAGATTAATGTAATGCATGATCCAGAAGTAAGTTACAAGCAGAGGGTTCACCTTTCCATTCTTCTCTCACGGTATTCTCTCCTGTCTACTCTGCACACTGTTACTATTTGACTCACTAATATGGCAGACGACAAAAAAAATAAAAAGGAAACTCATTAGAAAACTAGAAAGAGAAGGTAATGATATTTAACCGTAACTGAAAAGAAAGGCAGTTATCCTTCATGCCTCAGGTTGTGTATACATAAATCTTGCAAATCGGAGTCAAGCATGCAGATTAAATGAGACAGAAGACTTTCTGGAGTATCAGTCACCACCACTTGCAAGAATAAGTTTCTAACAGAACTCTGCTAATTATTTACAAAATAGCCTTTCAGACATATTATTATAAATCTATTATCAACTAAAAAAAGTCCATTCTCTGTAAAAAATAATGTAGATTAAAAAAAAAAAAAATCACATACATACCTGTTTTGCAGTACTCTAGTCACTCTGCTCACACGGTTGACACTTTGGTATCTCAAAGATTTTCTAATTCTTTTGTCCAATTCGGTACAAGAGAGCTTATTTCCAAGTGGTACATCATTATTTCTTGCTCTTTCTATCTGTCTCCTTGTGCCATTCGTAGCTTTTGGTGTACCCCCACACATTTTCTTTTCCTACAAGTCCTCTTTTAAAACTCTCTCCAAGAAACTAAATACCTGCTGAAGAGACACAGCTTCAAGTAGACTTCCTTACTGTAGAGCAACCATTAGTGATGGTAATTTACTATCAGCTTTCTTCCCTATACAGGAACACAATTTGTTGAACGTCCTGTTAGAGGAAAAAAAACTATAGCGATCTTCATATATTCCACAAGCCATTAATTCAGAAAGATGGATGTAGCTAATATGCTGCTGCAATTATTCCAGACAGAGGAGTAGACACAACTTTCCAAGTTTCAGAAGCCATCATAGACTTGCTCTTGCCGCTGTTAAAGAGTTTTTCCTACCAAGCCTGGCACAAAGCTGTAGCAGATACAACAGCTAATATTGACTTTAACTATGTTTGTTTCCTGGTATGTGATTAGGTAGCTGGCAATTATGTAGTCACAAGACTGAGCCATATGGCCTCTTACAAAAAAAAAAAAAAAAAAAAAAAAGCGTAGTTGCTTTTGCAGTGACTCGCCCTTAGTTGCAAGGTTGTTCTAACACTGGCTACAACACCCTGTTAATGGCTCTCATGTGAGCCAGTGTCATCTGACAACCCCTAGCAACCTCATATAGCCTGGGAGTAAATAAGAACCTGTCACCATTGCCATATGGTTATCAGTTAAAAAAGATCAACATCAAGAAACACACTACATGTTCTGCACTGTAATGCTTTTACTTTTAAGGACTGGCCAAAAACCTGAAACTACTACTTTGAAAAGCTTTTTCAAAAAAGTAGAAGGGAAAACAACAACCAAATGCCACAAACATCAAGTTGGTTGATGAAAATTTAGAGTTACGTTCAACAATAAAACATGTATTTAATAAAACAATTTAATGGCAGTACTGATGAAAAATAACAAAATACTTGTGACCAAGAAAAATTAAATTTTTCAGCGGAACAAAAGGAACCTGACATTTTGATCCAGGTCAAGTAATTCCACTGCAGAACACAGTATTCTTCCACATTTCTGCTTTATGAAAAAAGTTATCCATGTATATCTATCTGTTAATAACTCATGTCTTACATAGCTTCCTACCATCAGTAAAATTTTAGACATTTTCTAATATGACAGCCATAGTGCTACTTCCCTTACGGATTAGAAAGGGAAATTAACTTCACTAATGATCACCCAGAAACATACCAGTAGAGTTAGAAAACACGGTAAGATTTCAAAACCTAATGCTATGTGCTACCTGCTAAATGGCGTAGCACTCTTCTTAAAAGGATATGGTAATCTCACTAAACCTAACCTGTAAACACTGGACATAAGAAAACAAGAGCAAGGTCAAGTCGAACAACTTGCTCAATTGCAGAGGGAAGCCTACAGCAGTAAAAAAGAAAAAAAACAAACTCAGTTTCAATTTCCCAGCATAGTGACAAGTACTAGATCACAATGACCTGTTCAAGTTATTCAAACAGCCTAGGAAAGGGCAACTCCTAGCCCTCACCAGGTTGAAGTGGATTTAAAATATCAGCATTCCTGGCCACCTTCGAAGTGAGAATAAAAGTGAGATAGCCAGGATCCTACACCTTGGCTAAGATGAGCAATCTTGATAGCCTTCACTTCTGTCCTATTTTTTTCCCCTAAATAAAAAACAAAGCAAAAAACCCCCACCTGAACGTTCAGTTAAACGTCCACAATATTATTTCATTGAGATCAGAGACTAAAAGTGGGAACTCCTGTAAGCACACTAAAATAGACATCCTTCACAACACCACCTCATCTGTGGAATACTATAAATCCCAAAATACTTGGGGAATTACCACTGAAAATTCACAGAACAATTTCTGAACAACAACAAAAAAAAAGATAACCCACACCTGGAAAACACCCCGAGTCCAAGGAGTAGATAATAGAAAAAGAATGGAAGAAAGTGTCCTGCTCTCCAGATATAATCCTCTGGGAAGCAGAGTTTAATCATTCTTTTTCTAGGCTATGTGACAGCACATCACCTGCTTTGTTTGTAGGTCATTTCCTGTCCTTCATCTCCAGTGAGACAATTGCCTAAATGATTTAAACTCAAGGTAACACTTTAGCAAGAAAATTTAGGTGGGAAAAAGAGGAAATACTCATGATGGAGTTATCTAATTAAGAATAATTTTCTGTGTATGTTACATCTGTCCACTAAAACTTAAGCACTGTTTTTAGATCCAATGAAATATTTGCAGTCCTCTGTAAGGTTTTCTTTTCTGGACAGTTTTTAGAAGGCAGTTAGAGAAGAGCAGTAAAACAGAAAGTTTGAATCATACCTGCTGTTTCAGCAAGCATTTGTTTCTGCAAAACATACACTTAGCAAAATTGATACATAAGAAATGCCTACAACCCAGGCACTTGAGACGAGTACCAAAACACATGTTTAAAGGTGAAGTGGAATCTATTTTGGATTGCTTAATGATTAATTTCCCTCTTTTTAGTCTGTTGAATAGATTATGTAGAAGATGTAGGTTCCTTTCCTCCCTCTCAATTTGAAGTATTTACCCTGCATTGTTCCTCCTCCTTTTAAAACCTCGAATATGGAAGAGTCGTGCTGATGCCACACCACATTCTTTTTCCACAATGATTTAAAGTAGTCCTAATATGGTAAAGCACTATTAACCTCAGATGAACCACCTTGTTCAAGCATGATACATAGTTACTAGTTTCACACAAGTTAGGCAGGATACATTGCAGATTAGTCATGCAACAAGTGAAGGAACATGTTATTTGCAGCACTTGTCGCTCTCAGTTGGTGTTTTCCCGTGGAAGGGTTTTGGTAGAGAAAAATAAGGTTCTTGATAACAGATCACTGTACAGAAAGGTTGTCTTTTAAAGAGATAATTAGATATGTAACTGTATGAAAAGCAAAACAACATCAGATATATTTGTTCACTGAGAAGTTCAAATAAGACACAGACGCCCTTGCTTAGGGAAGGAGAATTTACTGGATTTTTGCAAGGTTGTAAGTATTTTTCATCATCTTTGCTGACAGAATGCAATTCCATCGCATGAATGCACAAAAAGTAACCACAAAAACCACACACACCTGACAGGGGCTATACAAGCTAAAGCCACCACAAATGATCACACGAGCCTTCCACAAATATCAGGAACAGCCTATTAAACCAGCATTCCACAACTCGCACAACTTCTCTAAGTTTGGATTCATTGTTCACTGGTCTATGCACAGGTCAGGAGTTTGGGAGCTGGGTTTCCACAGTGTCACAGTGATAACAGGGAAAAAACCCAACCCAAACAAAACACCCAAAAAGAACAACACTGAAGTAACGGCATAAGCAGCACAGAAATGGTGCTCTCAGTTCCCAGACTTAAAAATGGAATTTCTCATTAGCAAAGAGAAGAGCTCAAGACTTGTAATTGCATGAAAAAGTGCATATATTCAACTGTGCTTTACCATTAAGAAGTGTGTTTATTTTTGTTAAACTAGGACTTTAAACAAAGAAAGGTAAAGCATGCAATAATCACCCACCTAGTCCTTTCCTCAGTACAGAAAGCCTTGCTTAACCTTAACCAACTTATCTCCTCCCACCTCACTTTCCCCCTTAACACCTAGAGCTTTAAACAGCTAGGAGAGCTCAGTTGATCGTTATTAGGTCAAACATTCTGCAGAAGTTGTTTAACAGTAATAATTCCAAAGAACTGAAGGTTTGCTTGCCAATTTTAAACTTTAGGGTTTGATTTGGTCAAGGTTTTCCCTCCCATGTCCCATCAATCTTTTCAAATGCATCTCCAGTATCCAGCTTCCAGGTTTCACTGGAGCCAAACAGGTTAAGCCAAACAGGAGCAGCTGGCCGGGAGCAATTGGTGCTCGGTCCAGAGCCACTGCCGAGCACTGGGACGCAGGCCGGCCCGCTGAGCCAGGCCAGGCCAGGCCACCTCCTCTGGCATGCAGCACCAGGGCCTGGCTAATGCATCATTCCCATGTCACTTGTTCCAGCGGCACCATGTGACTGGGCCAGTGTCCAGGAACACGGCTACTGAACACAGACACTGCCAAGGCATGTCTGAGAACCGCCTCTGCCAGAAACTTAGATGAATAGAAATCTCTTATTCTACCAGCTTTACTGCCTCTGCCTTTCCCCTCTTGAACAGAAGGACAGGCTACATGCTGCACATCTGAAGGAGAATTTTGAGCAAGAATGCAAGACAGAATCTGGTATTTATAACACTGTGCTAGCTCTTGTTGCATTTTAATGCTGTATGACAGTACTGACAGAACTCAGACCTCAGTATCTCCTACATAAACGAGCAGACCAGCAGAGACATCAGCACCACACCTTAGGGGTGGTATCCTGAGGCATGGGTTTGGTTGCCTGCTCTTTCCTGTTCCTTCTCCCTCTTCTGTAAAGACCTGTTTTTCTAATGTGGAAGGGTTTTGAACTATTATTTTTTTTTTAACTTAAGAAAAAGACTGTAGGCAATTTTCAAGCCTCTGTTCAAAGGAGCAGTTTTAGAATACTAAAATAAAAAAAACAACCAAGAAACAAGATTATTTATTATATGTAAGTAAATACATACTAATGCCAACTGACACATATGAATAAGTGATGTTCAACACCCCTCTCAATTTTTTTCTAGTTAGCTGAGAAATACTCCTTTTACTAACACATACACAAACACTCGCACTCAAAGTAAACAAACACACACACGCATTAACAGAAAAACTCTTTACAAAGTTCCTTCACTCCTGCTATGAAAAGGTTATGGCTTTGTAAACTTCAGAGGAAATGGCATTCTCTCTCAAATTTCACAGCCAAATAAAAGATCAGGGTACAATTTCCAGGTGTGCAGATAGCACTGCAAATCCCCTCCTTGTCCTTGTTCTGAACTACACACTGTTTGAAAATACTCTCAAGAAGAGCCAGAAGAAAGCACTATCCAGGGGCCTCACTTCAAGGGAAATTGCTTAAGAGGTCAGTTCCAACCAATCTAAAAGTGCATATTCAGCAGCATGACTTCACTAAAAAGTAAGTTACCTGATTCTAGGCTCTTCCTCCAAATATATGAAATAATACATATTAAAAAAATACACCTACTATATGCCTATTATATATGTAATATAATTCATCATATATTAATCAAATATATAATGTATGAAACCAAAGATATCACATGTGGCTCTCTAAGCAGTGCTGAAAGCTGGAGTAGCCCAGTTTTCCTCATCAGCTAACATAATACTAGAGAGCCCTCTGTAAAGGGTTACATTAAGATGGTTCTAAGAACAAGATGGTTTCTGATTCTCTGAAAATGGAGATTGTAACTGACACACTAGTCTGCCAGAATCAGGACAGGAATTAAGAAAAACTATGTTTTTATGAAAATGTACTGATTTGGTCAGCTGGCAAGGACACGAGAAAGTACACATACACAAGAAGCCATACTTGATCATCCAAAAGTTGCTATAGCATGAACAGCAAAGTCCATTGCCTCTGTCTAGATGAATGCCAGGAAATCCTGACTTAGATTGAATTAAGTGATAACATGGATGGATATGACGTCAGCTCCGGCATTTCTCACTAGTTGTAGCCAAAAATATGTTTTGCTCCTCTTGTTGTTATGATAATTTGTCTACTCCATCCAAAACACTTTGCTTAACCCTCTCTTGTGTATCGCATGGAAGGTAGCTTTCTGGTATCTAGCACTGGAATCTTGAAGGCTTATGTACATTTATTTTCAAATTTCACCGTAAAGGGAAGGAGGAGACATCTTGGGACCACGTGCAGAAGATCTAGGTAGTTAAGTCACTCCTACC
Organism: Urocolius indicus; assembly: GCA_013401255.1. NCBI lineage: Eukaryota > Metazoa > Chordata > Aves > Coliiformes > Coliidae > Urocolius > Urocolius indicus. The sequence continues at coordinate 184,796 of WBNH01003428.1, read as the reverse complement.
ATAATACCTTCTCAATGAAAAGGACTACACACAAAACCAAACAAACCACAGTCCTGCAGTTAACTGGCATGGGCAAACCTAACCTTGCTGCAAGACACTATGCAAAAGAGTTACGTTCTGTTTACCACCAATTGCGTAGGACTTTGAATGTATAAATAGTCATTAGGTTATGAAATAGCCTCCTCCTTAAAGCAGGCCAACTGCTCTAACTACTCACACAGGACACGAAACCTTCTCTCAAAAATATTGGCATTACATTAGACTTAAAGTTTACACAGCCAGATTTATACATAATTACGGCTGACTACATCTAGTAACATGCTAAGGTCTGGCTGCCAAGTAGCAGATTGTCAATCAGGAAATATCTGGGGTTGGAAAAAAAAAAATACCACATAGACACATAGAAAGAGAGACAATTGCAACCTTGTCATGCAATAGGAAAATGCTTCACACATTGAAGATCCAGGATAGAAACATTAACATTTCAATCAGCAGCCTTATGTACCGATTACTCAAATAAACTAGAAACCTTGTGAGAAGCTAAGAGTGGTCAAGCTCCTTCACTGTTACCCAGTAAAACAGCATATAAAGAAAGTCCTTTATAATGGACCTGACTTTCACTCCAAGAAACAAAACTTTCACTTTCTTTTCTAGACAAAACAGGGCCCAAGGATACAAGTCAAATCAAGTCTACGCTGTAGACAACTTCTAGTGCTTCAGTAATGCAAACAAAAAGCCACTGCTTCAACCAAGCTTCTAGCTTACATGCCAAGACCACATTTCAACACAAATATACAAGTATTTAAGCAGTAAACAAAGCTTGACTCGGAGGTTCAAGTTGTCTATTACACTCCACTTAAGTGTTTTTTTGCTTAAAAACAAAGAAATCAGGCAGATGCAGTATCAGTGTTCATTCACAGGTTCATTGAGTTAACTGATTGTTTCAAAAAGCCATGTCCACTACAAAATACAGTGTTCTGTTCTCATTTTCATCTCCACTGCATACCTACCTCTGGACTCACTATCCAGTCCAGCTATACACAAGTATTTAACAGCTACAAAGTGCCACAGTAAAGTGACAAACAGAAAAAGACACTTTTCAAATGTGCATTATTTTTCTGGTTTCATTCAAAAGCATTCCCAACCACATTCCCTGTAAGGCTGCACATAGGCACTTCCGAACACATGAATTGTTTCCGAACTGAACTGTACTCTGATCTAGTCCACAATGACTTATAGCCTTGCATCTCCCAAATGCTGAAGTCATTAGGTGTTAACCCATCCACCCTAAAACTTAGAATCATATGTGTAACTGCTGCAGTGCCCAGTGAGCATGCTGTACATCCACATCCAGATGTCAAATATCTCTGCAATCAGAGGGTTAGTTTTTCCTAACTCTTTAACTTGATGTGATTTGGAAACTTTTAACAGTTGGTAAGGCAGAGGCTAGCACTCCTAAAGCTGTTTCAGCTGACTACCATGTGAGAGCAACCTTCCTCCAGACTAAAAGCCAAGATAAAGTAAGAGCTCAGATGTGTGTCAGTACAGTTGTCTGCCAAGTGAACTGGTTACCAGTTCTCAGTTCTTTATTCCAGCCTTCTCAACATAGCTCAGAACTAGAACATTTGAGCCCTCCATAGTAATTTCTGCATAAAGTCTGACAACTTAACACAAACTACTGCCAAAGATGGTTATATCACTGACCTTTACACAGACGTGAGCAAGGAAGACTCCACCACTCTCTATCCTACCAGTGCTACAACAGAATTGAGAGATATCCAGCTCTTACTTTCAGCACAGTACAGGAAAATGTGATTGCATCTTGTCCCACTGCAGACATTTGCCAAGACCAGAGCCTTAATACACACAGAGTAAGCCCACTGCTGTACAGCTGGGCAAAGTGGTTCCTGCACCTAACTCACTTCTTCCTGGTACCTGGAGGTTGCCAATCTTCCTTCCCAGCAGCTTAACAGGTCTCTGCCCAGCTCAGTGACGTTAAACAAGCCAAGATATCAGAAACAGAAGGACCATGACCTTTCCTATAGCAGGAATTGTCTTGAAAAAAAGCATATGCTATTTTTTGGATGCAAGTTAGAGAGCAGTCTTAGATTTGAAGATTTGAGAAGGTCATTTGTAGGAACATGAAATGAAAGGCAAGGAAAGATGACAGACACAAGCACTCAACTGATTGACAATAGCTGGACAAGCTCATGTGCCCACACATGCATCTTAACATAAGCTAATTCCTCTGAGTTGCAAGTTTTAAATTTCTATAGCTGTCTCTCTTTAACATTACTGTCTCATAACACAGCTGTCTCTTTAACATTACAATATTGTATTAAATATTGTAAAATTATCCACATTCATTGAAAGAATCGCAGTTTGAGAAAAACCTGCTTAGAACTGTGTATTCAATAGTTCGCACATCATTCTCTGGGGCTTCTTTCAAAAGTATCTTCTAATAACCTCTGCTGTAGATTTTCTACACCTTTGAGGCTGTGCATTCACATATCCAGCTCCAAGAGTTGAGCAATTTCAGGGGTCAGACAATATCCAGATTCAGAATTCAGTGCAAAGACTTCATACAAATCCAAAACAAGAATTTAATTTAAACCACTCTTTTCTTTTATGAAAGTCAGTAAGCCTAATGACAACAAAAATCTAAGAGTTATTATTGTAAGAAACTTCATGTCACGGGTTTGCATGAAACCATTTCTGGTAACGGGAAGAAGCTGTAAAGATGGCTGCTGTAACAAGTTGCGTGAAACTTTCCACAGCTCTAAGTCAGACCCGCTTCTGGGGCTGAGAGAACTGAGCATCTCCACGATCACTTTTTAAGAAGCCAGAAGAGGAGGGTTCCTCTTCCTGTTCTGTTCTTGTTTTCTGGATGGTGGTGGAAGGAGTGTGAGTAAAGAGAAGCACCATGCTGACCCTAAGGTCAGCAAGGGAAGAGATGAAGAGGTGTACTGGAGCAGAGACTCTCCTGCATCCTATGATGAGACAGCAGGTGTTCCCCTGCAATCCATGGGGTGGAGTGGTGAAGCTGAGATTTGTTGGTAGTTCATAGAGGACGTCATGCCAGGGGTAGTGACTGTGCCCAGAGGAGGCTGTGAACTTGTGAGGTGCAGCAGAAGGTGCGCAGAATGCTGCTGGCTGCAGAGGAGTCCCACTCTGGAGGAGTTTGTGAGAAGCCACTGCAGTCCTGGGGAAGAATTCATGTCAGAGATGTTCATTAAGGACTGGATCCTGTGGGAAGGGCTCCATGTCGGAGCAGGGGAAAAGTCATTCTCCTCTGAGAAGAAAGCAGCAGCAGAAACCATCTGTGAGTGACCTCATTCCTTGCCTCCCTGCACCATTGAGGGGGAAGAGGTAGAGATATGGGGAGCAGGGAGCTGAGCCTGGGAAGGAGGGATGGGGGAGGATCTTAAAGTGCTGGTTGTATTTTTCTCATCATCCTGCTCTGTTTTTGCCTTTTGTTCTATTCCTTGTAGGTAGTAGAAGAAACTGTTCTTACTTTCCTCTCTAAGTCAAGTAGTTGAGTCTGCTTTGCCCAGAACCGTAACCAGCAGTGAGCCCTCTCTACCCGTGTCTCAGTCCACAAGGTCCTTGGTTATGTTTTCACTTTCCTCCTATCTCGCTGGGATCTCCACCATCCTAAGGAAGGTGAGGGGGGTGGATGAGGGGGCAGTGAGCAAGAGGCTGTGTGGTGCTTCATTGCTGGCTGGGCCTAAACCACATCACCTGACTACAAAAGGTAAAATACTAAAGCACTCATATTTCTAATTTGAAAGTGCCAATACCAAATTCAGCCTGTTAGCATCTGTATTAGAAAAGTAAAGAAATATTGTCAGATTGTTTACTTAATACAGCTGATTTCATTAGCACACGTGACACTGCTGAGGAGAAAAGTTGAAGTGTATTGCATTGAGGTGAGAACATGCTGCAGGGAAAGCTCTATACTGATTCAGTAATAACATCACACACAGCTCAAGTTTCACTTCAGCATAGCTGAGTCAGTTTTAACAGCAGCCAATGTGATGTAAAGCCTTCACATCCATTTATCTGTACAATCCTAAGAATCTCACCAATATCTAGGAAGCGTGCTGACTGACAAAATAGATAGTTTTGTCAACAGGTCTTGTAAGAGTACCTGTACTTGTCCTAATTGTAGGGGAGAAGGCACAGACACTATTACAGAAACTCCTGAACTAGCCCTCTCAGTGCCTCAGAAGAACACTTTGCCTTGCAGACTGCACAAGAGCTTGTCTTGTGACCTCAAATTTGCATGCGAAAACGTGGCATTGCTACAGTAGTCCAGCGACAAATGCACACAAATAGGGCAAATGGAGCGAGGAAATAAAGGCAGTAAGCACTTTTAAGGTGAGGAGAAAAGAGAATGGCAAAGAAACTGAGCCTGAAGATGAAGGAGGCAGAGCATATGCAGAAGAGATGGATGACTCATTACAGGCAAAGGTGAACAAGCCAGTCCACGCCTGTTAGTCAGCAGTAATCTAGCACTATTGCAGGAAGTGCATACAAACACAAGTGCTGTCTTCACACAAGTACCACTCAAATCAAAGTTGTCCTTTTCTCACTTATTCTCTCTAGCAAGCCTGTTAACCACCATCCTATACAATCGCATGCATTCCTCGTCTTTTGCCCAACAAGTGTATCCATGGAAACCTTCACGTGGCAAAAACTTGTAATTAGGAGAGCATAAGAACATTCTCCTCGCAACCCTTTGTCTAAACTGCATGCAAGACACCCATATGCTCTTAAGAACAGAAAAAGAAACAAACTGCTTTTACAAAAACAACTACTCCATCTTCCAGTCCTTTCAATCCCAGCTATTTTGCCCTCTCTGGGCTTTTAGTCTGCTGTTACTTACTGTTCAGGCCAAAGCTACAGCTAAAGGCAGCTACCACACACTGGAACACCTACATTTCACAGTGTCAAAGGGATGACTAATGATTACAACATTTTTTGTCTACCTTCTTCTGACTTTCCTTCTTCTCGAGTTTTAATAAAGCAATTCTGCTACTTCAAGTAGCAGAACTTTACGTATGAAAAGTTACAAAGTTCAAATGAAGTCAGCCTCTATGGCTGACTCTGCATCAACTTTTTAAAAGTTCTCTGCAAATTCAGCTTTTATGAATGAATGGTTCACATTTTTCAGCTCCAAGCAGTTGTATTTTCTCACTCACATCAATACATTTACCTCAACAGACAGGTATTCCCCTGCAGCACTAGCATCATTGCTTTAGGTTACAGTATATTCTGCTTTAAGTTGTGCTACCAATAAGGGCAGGTAGCTACAAGGCCTTCTTTTGCTACTGTTCCCCAAATCACTTTCTACTGAGCACAGCATGTGGCAGAGTACTCACCTACCTCGTTTTAGACACAAACAGCAAAAGTACAATAAGAGTAACGAATGAAGCTTTACTATCAAACTGCACATCAATTTAGGAGTCAGATGCATAGGAACTACATTACTGTTTGGTTATGCCATACGGATAAGATCCTTGTAAATCAGAAATAATGAAATCCATGGGCAAATTCAGTTTGATCAGTCAGTCAAGGATGCACCTTTTTGTGGAATTAAATTAAATAACCAAGGTATGTCCATCCCTCTCAAAACTTCAGTAGTTTATGCATTTCCACATAGCTTTTTAGCCAGCTGTAGCAGCTTCAAGAGAGAATAAGTCTCAGGGCAAAACTAGAGGAAGCCAAGAGGTTGTTCAGTGACAGAAGTGTGTGTGTGGGGGGGGAAATCCAAACAACTTAAGAAAGAGAATAGCTTGGGTTCCTGCAAAGCTCAAAAACCAGAGGACCTGAAGTTTGTTTGCTTTCCTTCAAAAAAACCCCAGGCTGGAAGTGTCATTTCCACATCAAAAAAACCCATACTTTCAATCACTTCCTTTCCAAGTTATTTTCTTGAGTGAGACTGTAAAAAAAAGAAAGAAAAAAAAAAATCACCAAAACTCTTTCTGTAGATATTACTTTTTAGCTCTTATTATGAAGAAAGGCTAATGCCAGAGCAGAGTTACAATACTGCACCTTAAGGCTCACCTTCAGGTGCCAGTGAAGAGGCATGTAGCTTAGACTTGCTGTTTAAGCCTGCCATGTTCAGATCTGCCCCTTCCTACAGCATAGAAAATGGTAAATTTTCTTTCAAATTATTTTAAAGGGTTTACCACTGGAAGTTTAATGATATTTCCATGGTACATGGGCACTCAGTAGCCTTATTGCTGTGTGGATGTCTACAAAGCTGCAAGAAGTTCAAAAGAAACCCAATTAGGCTACAAAAATCTACTGAGATCTGTTTCATTTTAACAAAGATATAATGAACGGACATGCAAACAGACAGAAAACTCACTACTGCCTTCTTCTCTTTTTCAGAAGGTGGAACACTGCCAGGCTGGTAATAAATGCTGTGAAATAACGCTTAGCGAGTAGGATCTCACCAAGCATTTCAGTGCTGTGACCAAAGGAATTACTAGTATCAGCTGCCAAACAAATGATCTCATGTACCAAAGCTAACAAACTGTTACCAGAGAGATATCCCGCAGCTACAACATGACATCCGCTCCATTACAGACACCAGAAGGAGCAGCTGATACTTTAAGCTGAAGCAGCAGCCCGTTTGCAAGTTTCAGAGACAGGTGAAGTAATGCCACCTTTTTTTATAGGATCCATATAAAATGAAATCATTTCATTTTCCAATAATCCTTCACTAAACACATCAGTATCAAATTTCTGAGGTTACAATGCAGAAATTACACATTCACCAGTGAAGTCAACTTTCCACGAATTCCAAGGGACTTCTTTTCGTTCTTACATCTTAACATTGGTTATTTTTTTCTTAAATCATACTTCACTTAATCTATAACATTTAAAATTCATGAGGAGTAGGATGCTTTGGTTTTGCAGTAATAGCTACCATTCCGCCAAGCACATTACCCTGGTAGCATTCACTCCAAAAACCTGTACAAACTAATCTTGCAAGGGAAGTAACATTTCAGAAAGAAATATGAAATATTAGGGGAATTTAGCCACTTAGATACACATTTCTCACACAGTTGCTAATTCAGACTTTTTCAGAACATCAGAGGCTAAGGAGACGCATATTGAACTGTAATCATTTGAGTATCTGCGTTGAAAGGGGTATGGGTCTGTGTATACACATTTATGTTTAGGTATGCATAATACACATATATGCACAAACACATGTATAGAAAGGAAGCAAAAAAAAACCCCAATAGTAACAGAAGCCAGGAGCTGAAGATGTGTGTACAAAGCTGCTTAGAACAAATACAGTATCGTGTCACTAATACCCATCTGTTCGCCAGCAAGTTTATAATTTGGCTTTTTTTTTTTTAAGAAAAAAAATTATATTCTACAATTCTAACACCCTAACTACTGACTCAGGCCAGCAAGAAGGCCTACTATCCTAACAGGTCTGTATTAACCTCAACACCTCATGTTTACTTTCTCCTTTGCCCTGCAAGTAAAGGTTGTGTTGACATGAACATGCAGTGCAATCCGACAGGACTAGATCCACGGAGTGAATTAATTGGTGCTAAGGACCCGACACCCACACATCCATGTTCTGGGGTTTTACTTCTGACCAGCTGGTCCCAGGAACCGAATGCCCATTAGTGGTTAGAACGCGCTTTCTAATTTTGTTCATTCCAACAAGAATCCCGTTTACACACCAAAGCCACGTGGCTATGCAGTGGAGTGCAGTAAGTGGAGACAATTGAGAGGTTTTCTCTAAAAGAGCACCCCTGATCTAAATTAAGATGTTAATGCTCATGCACCCAAGAAACCATTTCCTGTGGCTCCACATTCAGCTATAGGCACCATGTCTCTCTTTGAGGCTGAGCCAGTTCATCTCAGTAAGCAGCATGGACTTCAGAGCCTGTTGTTTTCTTCAGAGCCAAAGAAAGGAAGTGGCACCAACAGATGGTCAAAATTTAGCTCCCATTAAAAGAGAGGGGACAACAGAACAAACACATGCAGCACTTGCTACCGGCAAACCTCACAAGCCAGTCTGATGGCCCTGTGCAACAGAATTTCTTCTGGTGTTCCTGGGACAACTAGAAGAAAAAGCTTCCTAACGACATACTTGAACCGAACCAAATTAAGTTAATTTGAGGATGCGTAAGATACTAAAGAGCTTTTTTGCAATTTTACTATTGTTCTGGGTACGGAGAATGTGTGAATACACTCAGGCTTTCAAGACTTTTGTAACAATTCACAGTTCAAGCATACAAAATGTTATTGGTCTTCCAGGGCTGCTTAAGAGAGCTAGAAACAGCAAGACACACTGAACGTGGAGGGACCATGAAGAGGGAACAAAACTTGCTAAAAATCTTTTAAAAATACAGGCTTGTCATTATAACAGAAAATTATCCTGCCACTTTGCCTCTAACAGTGACCAGCAGCACATGCTTAATACAGAAGCTACCAAACCATTAAGTCTTCCCTCAAGTCCAGTCACATTTCTCCATTCATATGGAGACTATTGTTCAACAGAAATGCTACTAAAAACGTTGTAGTAGAGCTTCTAAGACCCAGCAAGTATGTTCTTACAGGTCATCAGCAGATCAGTGGAAAGAAAGAACGAAACAGCACATTTAGCAGCACATTTAGAAGTAGTAAGGAAGAAGCTTTGTGCAATATTAAGAAGTGACAAAAAAAAACAACAAACCGCCTCAAACCAACCCACATGCAAAATGCTTCAACAATTTAATTAACCTTAAGTTTGCCAAGAGTTAATCAGATAGCAAGGGAAGGTGAAAAATAGGATAAAAAGACTGAGTACCCACTATAGTGTTCTAATGATAACCAATTTTATCCGAAGTGTCGCATCATTTAAATGTTTGGATCCAAACTGAAAACTGAGCGTGGAATCTCTTAGCTACACAATAGGAAGAAGAAAAATACAACCTCTGAGCTCACAAAATGCTCCAGATTTTAATCGGGGACACACAGTGCACAGAATCTGCCTTCAGAGATCCTTGACAAAGCCAATAAAGTGACACTAACAGCATTGGTCTCTGGTACTGAGTACCTGGTAAGACTTTAAGCAGAAGACAAAAATAATGGAGTTAGGTGGGAAAAGTCATTCCATTTAAATATGGAAAACATATTTGATTTCTTTCAAACTAATGGAGGTATTTAACTCATAAGTAAGTGCTGCAAAATAAAGTAACTAGCAAAGATAGCATTTCGACTTTACAGCCTCTCAGAAATCAGAAATCCTGTTCTCAGCATCAGTGCTGTGTCCTACCACCAAGGAATTGCCATATGACCGAAATATCCTAATGCCATTTTGATGACGCTCAATTTTTCACCATGACCTTGCAATCTTTGGGCACGTATGTGGCCACGGCTCACGCAGACCATCTTCTAAATCCCAATAGCTTCATGCTTGCGATCTTTCATCTTCCACGCTACTTTGTGGATGAAGGAATTTCTCACCCCTCTCTTAATAGTTTTATCAGCGAAAGCCCAGATTCCAGTTCAATTCAGTATACTCTCTGATCACAAGACTAGTCAGCTCATGCCGAGCAGAAAGAGATGCACAGCTAACCGAGACCACACATGTGACAGACACTGTGCTCACCAGGGCCGGCTCGGTCTCGTGAGCGAAATAATAGATGCTGAAATTAACAAAGCCCCAAACCATCAGCCTGAGCAAAACGTTGCTCCCGAGGGTTTGGAAGACAGCGGCAATACAGTGTTTTATAAATACGACACATTCAAGCCCCGAAGAAGCGATAGGTACTAAATCTTACCTCTAAGGAACGCGACATCACGGGCGGAGAGAGCAGGGAAAGGTACCTAACGCTCGGTGAGACATCAGACCACGCACGTGTATTTAGGTCACAGCAATTAATTAATCAATTGATCGACGTTGCGATCGCCCTGCGCTGATGAGCCCCCAGCGCGAGCTCCCACAGCAGCCCCGTGCAAGTGACACGGGAGGCGCGTCCCCGCGCGCTGCCGAGGGGCCGGGCGGCTGGACCCGTGCGCAGGGCAGCCCCGTGGGAGCCGCGGCACAGCTGCCCCTGTGCGGCTGCAGCCACGTTCCCGCACGCCGCCGCCGTCCCCTCGCAGCCGGGGCGGCCCCGGGGGCCCACGTGGAGGCGCCCGGCCCCGGCGCTCACCTGAAGGCGGGCCCCTGCCCTGGAGCCCGGCCGTGGGGGGGCGACGCGCTGCCGCCCCTTTTGGTGAAGAGCTTCTGAAGCAGGGTAGGAGCCATGCTGCTGCCGCCCTGCCCCGAGCGCCGCCCCGCGCCGCGCCTCTCGCTGCGGCTTCAGCGGGCGGCAAGAGGCGGCGGCCACATCCCCGCCGCCGCAGAGCCGCCCTGCATCTCGCGGAGGCGAAGCGAGGCGAGGACAGGGGAGCGCCGGTCCGCTCGGGCCGGGCCTGGCCGCGCCGCACCGCGCCGCTCCCGGCGGCCGCCCGTCACCTGACCGATGGGCCGAGCCCGCCCGGCGACGCTGATAACCACCCGCCCGCCGGACGGACGGACGGACGGACGGACGGGGCACAGCGCGGGCGCGCCCCCGTCGCACCGCGCCCGCGCCCCTCCGGCGTTGCCCATTGGCTGCGCGGCGCGGCGCGCCCCGCCCCCCCCAGCACGTGGTAAAGCGCCGGAGGCTTAAAGGGACACGAGCCCTGCCCCGCGGTGGGCGGCGGCGCGCGCGGGCCCTCCGGCGTTGCCCATTGGCTGCGCGGCGCGGCGCGCCCCGCCCCCCCAGCACGTGGTAAAGCGCCGGAGGCTTAAAGGGACACGAGCCCTGCCCCGCGGTGGGCGGCGGCGCGCGCGGGGCCGTTGCCGCTGGTGGGGTGGGGGGGGGAAAAGCACGTGCGGCTGCGCGTGAGCTGGAGCTGGGGCTGGGGCGCGCGCATCCGCGGGGATAAAGGTGCGCGGAGCCCTCCGTCCGTGGTGTGTCTGCCGCAACATACTTGTCGTGTGCGTGTGCACACGCATCGCCTGTAGACGCTCACGTGTAAACCGCGTGCGTGTGACTTACAGCAACGCTTTTTCGTTTTTTTTTTTTGGCAAGCGCCTGTAAAGCGAGACCGCCTGCGTCGGGTGGGCTGCGATGACAGCCCAGTATCGCGTCCCCTCTTCCCTCAGGCTTGCCCAGCCCTCCGTCAGGCAAAAAAGCATTGGGGTGTTTGGGAAGCTGGCGTCCCCCCGTTTTGCTCCATGCACAAATTCCAGTCACCGACCCGGGAAGGTTTGCATCTTGAGTTTTTAATCTAGTCCTGGCCTGTGAGAGAACACTGGCACAAAATTGTGGAAGCACTGTGGTTCTCCTCCTGAATCAGAATGCCGACTTCAGTCATTGACTAAGCAAGAGAGAACTTTTTTTTTTTTTTTTTTTTTTTTTTGCAGAAAGGTAGCACTGTTGGGACAGTGCTTATTTTCACCCATCTCTTTTTAATTGATCTATTCCACTCACAAAATAAGTAGATAATGCTGCAATATTTGGTGGTTATTCGCAGTTTGATGTTCTTTTAATTTGGGGGAAAGGTCTGTTTGGATGGTTTTGTCCAGCTGCACAGGAGGACACTACCACACATACACCCACCAAGAGAACACAGCTTCAAATGCGCCTTTTTAACCAGGTAGGTACCTGCATAGCATGGTGCAACAACAAGAAAGAAAAAGCAGAATCACAGTAGCTTCCTGCTCTTTTCAGGAAACTTGGAGATAAGCCATGGAGAATGGCAAACCTTACAATAGTTGTAATGGACAATTACAAGAGTTGACTGCAAAGTCCACATCCAGTAGTGGCAGAAGAAGTTAAAGGACAATGCTGGTCCTGCAGGATCAGCCTGTCTGTGGTGGGAGAAGCTGATATCTCTTTAAAATAGAAATCAAAAGATGACTGTGAATCAGCCTAATAATCTGATCAGCTACTCCCTCTTATAATGCTAGATCAAATCTTACAATGCTCAGATGACCTTGTCTGAAGGTTTGTTCTCAGAAGGATCACCATTTTGAAGGCTCTTCACCATGTCATCCGTGAGACTGAGTACCCAACATAAATCTTTCATCTTGGATGTTCTTGCCGCTTTTGGTTCTTTACTTCCACCATCATCACCAAATGCCCTTAGTCATTAAGGTCAATCCAGCTGAAGGACAGAAAAGTGAGGGTTCAGTGACAATAGTACACCGAGAGGGAAGTAAATAGCAGGGTGCAGCTGGACATGATGAAAGACATCATGGTTGACATAGTAATCAATGCCAAGATGAAAGACATCATGGTTGACATAGTAATCAATGCAAACGAGAATCTAGTCATCCAGCTCCAGAAATAAGCACTGGACTGTGTTTCTCAAACAACAATCCAGAGAAACTTGAACTTGCAAACACCGTGGCTGCCACTCTACAGTATATCTTGGGATACCAACTTCAAAGATGCACTTCTGATCTGAGCGAAACGAGCAGTGTAAATGTACCCTATATGTTGGTTGATGGTCAGTGCAACATTAGTTCTTGACATTTTCTGTCACTCGTGTGGTAGCCACTATAGACTGAAATCCAACCCAAATATTAAGACAGTAGTGTTAAAAAAAAACCCAAAAAAACAAAAAAACAAGGGGAAAACACAGCAGAATCAGCAAAGTACTACAAGGTAACTTTCACAGTCAGCACGCACTGCCCCACCCCAAACAGAGTTTGGCCTTAAAGAACACCTGCAAATGTGGTGATTTCTCACTACCACATGACTGCAAAATATGAGCAGAGGAAAAGAAAAAAGCCGTACGGTCTGTCAAGCCAAGACCATTTACAGCATGATGGTGTGTCTACAGCCCCCGCTCTTTTAGGAAATACAGAAAACAAAAATGTGGAATATGAGAATGAAAACCTTATTCGTAACATTCGGACTTCAGAGAGTGAAGGAGCCAGATTCTTAATGTAGACATAGATGGGACTTTGTTAGAAAGCTGTCAATACATAAAAAGGATCATTCAATTTCTGGCATAGCTGAATGCTTGGATAGGTATTTCTGTGTTTCACAGAGCATAAATCTCTCTGAAGATTCTCTACTGAGAATGTAGGAAGTAGGTTTTATAGCTAGGACAGGCTAGGTTAAAAGCCTCTCAAGTCACACTTTGCTTCCCGGTCACTTAGACCTGGATGAAACTTTGAGCTCTGTTACAGCTGCTTTCCTTCCACCTGCTCAATCATAAGCAAACATGTCCAAAATGCTCCTAAACATCTAGTGTCAGAATTAGGCTTTGGAAGAACCACAAAAAGAAGCCAGATGCTGGAAGAGGTGAGCTGTGTAGATTTAACAAGAAGTTTGTTAATCTAAGATGCTCATTAACGAGTGACTGCTTACTGTGGTGACACGTGCTGTGTAAGTTACGTGATCACAGATAAGCTGTGTCGCGCTTTGCAAGGGATCATCAGCATTTTGGATTCTGTAAAACAGAAAAAAACACAAACAATTTTTATTGTCACTTCACACCTGCCAAGTAAAACATGGTATCAAGAAATGTCTAGAATTACTCTGCCTCCATATTGTTGTTATTACTATTTAGCAAGGTAAGTCTAAATTACTCTTCAGAGAGTTTTAAAAGCTATTATGAAATGTATTCCACTTTGAAAGCAGAGACAGAAACTGGTAGAAACAGAGAGCTCGGGATTGCAGCCCCCTGTGAAGCAGCTTACTCATCCTTCATTGAGGGAGCGTTATGTAACTTGCGCTGTTGCTGCAGCAACTTTTCCCAGCCCCTGAACACTGCCACAGAGGTTTTGCCTTAATATAGATAAGCAGTTTCCATGTATTTATCACATAGAAGATACAGTACTTTGAAAATGAAAGCATGTTTCAAGGGGAATACTAATTTAAGATAATTGTTTCAAAATTACTGGGAAGTATTGATGTAAGTAATGAAACATTTAATTTTCAGTAGTCTTGGCTGTTGAAAATAAAGTGAAAGGCCAAATAAGAGATGTCTTATTTTAATCACCATAATATAAATATCGTAAAACAGTGAGAATTGGATCATGTGAAGATAATGGGTATTTACAATCCTATGAAATCATTATTGTTACTTATGTAGCTTGTCAAATTTCCTACCAGCAAAGGGTACGCTACTTTTTCCTCCAGAAGAGCCTGAAGATGTGCATACCTGTGAACATTCAAACACTGAACCTGGCTTTGCTCCTGTCTATTACGGAGTTGTTAGCGTTGGTAGACTGTATTTCGAAGCCTCCTGCCCCAGGACTCCATCCAAAGCCTATCTGGAAATCCTCATGTTCCAAATTTTCAATGGCAAAATCCATTGTGTGACTTACTATTTGCTGGTTTCACACTTTCTACACAATAAAAACCTTTCTACATAATAAAAACGAGTCATCATAATTGATCTTTTAATATCTTTTGCTGATAACTGTGATAAACAGCATTATACATTTACATTAAATTGCTTTTTTTTTTTTTACACAAGACATACATTTGTATCAAAAATGAAGGCATGAGTTTAGCAACAAAACTGACACCTCACGTCAGCACTGTGGCAACAGAGGCCAGCAGCTAGTTAACATTTAAGGCCTCTCCTTACAAGCCATGTCTTGTTCTGTTATCAGAAGTCATAGGCACTCTCTGCCATACCTCCTTGTGTCTTGAGGCCCTAAATGCTGCTGGTCATTTGCCCTATAAAACGTCTACACAGACCTAAAGCGTACAGCTACAAATTCTGCATATCTTTACTTGGTTCATAGCTAAACCATTTCTTTAGAGACCAGTGTGTCTGAAAGTCAATGAGCAAATGCACGACTATGTCAGCTATGTGATGACAATTTTCTTTTTAAAACATCCCGAATCAAGAATAGATTGTTCTTTCATTGTTTAACATTGCATTCTAATTCATCTTAGAGGAATCAGTTCAGTCAGTAACTACTCAGCGTGGATTTAATCTGGAATGTCTTTATTTGGCTTTATGCTGAAAAAGACTGGGTGCAGATGGGGAACAATAAGCTTGAAGATGAAAAAACGGATTTAATTTCTCTCTCTCCTGTCTCTTTCATGAAGGTGATATGTTTGATGTGCCAGGTCACATGGGAATAGCACATGATACACCCCATGTGTCACACGGCACAGAAAAGACTGAGTGGCTGCTCTGCTCATAGCAAGCAGTGAAAGCATTCTTACTGAGCCTGTTACCAAAAAAAAAAAAAAAGCACATTGAAAGCTTCTCAACAGCTGTTGTGAAAAGCTGGTGAGGTATGTGTTTCAGTCACTTGTCAGTACTTGACTGGACCATATTCTGAAGCTACAGTTTGGTCCAGTGAAAAGCCCATAAACACACTATTTCTGCTATATAAATCAAAATGGCTTTTAATAATCAGTTCTGCACTGAGCCAAAGCATTCATTTTTTGGTGGAATGAATATGTTTAAGCTTCTGTTTTCTTCACGGTGTCAATTACAGATTTAGAGGTGAAGTCTGAAAGTGTGTGTATTTGCCCATCATATACAATCATCAGCAATTATAAATAATCTTTATTTTACAGTTCATCCTTTCATGAATGCTATTTGACAGACTAGAATGGTTATGAAATAAATTTGCTTATTTTATCTTACATCAGAGTACAAGTTTTAGAGTGATACATGCATTTCTTTGCATTTATTGGTGATAGCTTGTTTAGTCATGTAAGGAAGAAGAAGTGAAAATGAAAATTTTCTAACTGTCTGGATGTAAAAGACCCACATCCTTTCTTTGGCTGATCTTTGAGTGCAATTAGGCTGGAGTGTTCTCCATCAAGTATGATATATTTGGTGCAAGGGAGACCTGTTGGGATTTTAGCAAACCCAGCACAGGTTTATCTGAGGATAATAATCTAAATTTATTGGGCAGCCCAATACAAATTCATACATATTCTGTATGGACAGAAAAATAAACACCTGAAATAAAACATTTAACAGATGATGCAGTTGTAGTGCCCCTATTCAATGTACTGCGTTACAAGTATTCACTACTTAAACTCTTGAACGTGCCTAAATATAAGAGATGTTTTGGGGATAGGAAATATTTTTAAATTGCAAGATCATCAACTATTAGTGGATCAGAAAAGCAAGTTTACCACCTGGAAACAGAGATTTTAGAGGACTTTATAAAGCAAATCTAACTTTGAAAGAGTATTTATCTATCATTGGATAAAGAAGAAATTATTTATTACATATATAGATTTACGTTAGATTACATTACATAGCATTATTATATAATAGCATTACTATATTATGTTACATTATTATATGTAATGATATAGATATATATGCATAATATAGAAAATTAGACAATATAATTGTTACAATAAATTATAGTGTACAATTAATTACAGTTCTAGATTATGTTCATTATATTGTATTAATATATGTTAATATATTTAATACCATGATATCTTTATGTTAATTTGAACATAAAATCACTCAGTACATTCTTGACAGAGACACAGTATTTTATTTTTTTTTTTTACAACCTGTCAATACATATAAATTAGTATATGTAGTAATTATGCTACTGCAGTGCTTGGGAAATATTCATTCAGCTCATATATATTTCAGAATCTCCTACTGATAGTGAGAAGGTTGTTTCATTTGTCTGTTGTTCAGCTCACACCTCCAAACTGGCATAGGGATTGATTGCCAATTTTTTTTGCACCTCTGAAGCAGCTTGCACCCAGGGACTTCTGAACAACTACTGTAATTACTAATCTAGAACCTAGACTATTGCAAATTGTCCAGGAAAAAAAAAAACAAACAAACCAAAAACCACTGCAGGGACTGTGCAAGCCTGCTCCTGGAAGAATGAATCACTATTTCTTTCTGAAAGGAAGCTGTTGGCAGCTCTTGCGGGGGACTCACACCAACAAAACACACTTCACTCTGATGTCTGCTAAAGGAATCTCTTCCAGACCATACTCACTTGGCTAGCGACTGTCTCACTGAGATAATTTCTCCTACACCACTACACCTCATCTATGCTAAGCATAGTGATAAAAATATCTCAGTCAGTAACCATGGCCAGATGTCGGGTGACTTATAGATGACTCAAAGCTTTGGTGGCCTTTGACGTTGTGGAGCATGTGAAATCTCTGACACGGCTGCATGAGCTGGCTCAGAGAGAGAAATGCCTTAGTGTGGTTCCACCAATTCCTCTTTGCATGTTCTGCAGATGGCTTTTCCTTCTGCTCAGGGTTCCCAGGTGCAATATGCAACTGCACTTGGCACTGATCACCTCTTCTATCCAACATCTGCTCAAAGGCTGTGGGAATGATCACTGTGAAGTATATGGACTGCAGTGTTATTATTATCAATGCTACTTCATCTTTTCTTTCGATCTGGGAATTACAAGTGCCCTCTGACACATATTAAGAGAGAGATGAAAACCAACTTGACAAAGCTCAAGTCCAGACATATAAAGATGACATGAATTGGAGTATATGATGAATCAAAGAATGAATGTGGAAGTTTCTGGGATGGATTACAGAAGTCCACAGGATAGAAATGCTCATTTTGTTCAGCAGCATTCCCAGGACTGTAAGTTTGCAAGAGTCAGAGTCTGATACTCTTCTGCCTTTTCTGCTTTTCTGTCAACACCTTGCTTTCATGATGCCAGTGAGCACATCTGCTTGGAAATTCTGCACCTCGAGGAGCCCCAACAACGTTTGCTGATGGCATTCACGTGCCTTGATCAAAACGAGTGGCCGAAAGAGACTGCCTTGGAGCAATTATCATGATACTCATCCTTCAGGAAGAAACACATTTTGTTTTCAGACCTTAGCAAGACTGGAGTTATTCGGTGTTTCTAAACATTTATGTGGTGCTAGTCGCTTTTGACAGTTTGCCCATTTTAAAATGAGTCACAGCTTTTCACAAAGCCCGCATTTCTGTAGCAAAACGTGAGCCCAGGCGAAGTCAAGTCTCCCCTTTTTACGCGCCTTTCCAGGCCTTCTGCGCGTACGTACCCTCACGGAACGCACATGCCCTCCCTACACGCTATCTCCAAGTCATTCGATGCTGCCTGGAGGCAGGGCGCAGCTGCAGACCGACCCTTCCTGCAGCCATCTGCGGGCTCCGGGCTCCGCCGTGCGGCACCTCGCGCTGCGCTGCGCCGCGGCGGGCGGGGGCGGGGCCGGGGAGCCGGGCGGGGGCG
>WBNH01003428.1:139885-166304 GCA_013401255.1 Urocolius indicus | reverse complement strand
GAGAGCGGGGCGGGCCCGCGCCGCCATTCGCCAGCAGCGCGGTCCGTGGCCCGCCCGCCGCCGCCGCTGGGAGGGGCGGGAAGCGGCCTCGACCCCGCGGCGGCCGAGCGTGCGGAGCCATCGCGGCGGCGGGCAGCTGCGACATGTCGCACCCGTCGCCTGTCGCCCGGCCCGGCAAGCCCTCCAATCCCCGCACCTTCTTCGATGTGGACATCGGGGGCGAGCGAGGTGCGGAGGGCGGGGGCGGGCAGGGGCTCCCACGGCGGGGACCCGGGCGAGAGCCGCGCGGTGGGGCCGCAGCGCCGCTGCCTGCGCGGAAGGCGCGGGGCCCGGCTCGGGCGGGGAGCGGGCGAGGGCGGCACGACCCTGCCTCGGGACGGGCCAGGTCGCGGGGCGCAGGGGAGCGACGGGCTCTGGTCCCCGCGGGCTGTGAGCGCACAGCCCCGGCGCGGGGAGGAGGGGGAGCGTGGCCCCGCCACGAACTGGTCTCCCCGCGCGCTCCGCCGGGGCTCCCGCGCCCGAACGAACGTAGAGAGAAAGGCGACGTGGCCGCGGCGGAGCCCCGCTCGCGTCCCGCGGAGCCCCGGCGGAGGCCGATGCCCGCGGGTGACGCAGCGCAGCGGGCGCGCGGCCGCCCTGGGCCGGGGGAGCCTTCCCCCGCGGGGCCGACGGGCGCTGGCCGCTCCTCCGGGCGCGCCGCCGCTGCGCTGAGCTCGCCCATCCGCACAGACACCCCGAGCCGTGCCCCCGGGCCAGCCAGCGGCCCGGCTTGGTTCCCTTGGCGCTGCTGGTGTTGCCGGAGGTCACTGGAAAAAGCGGGCGAACGGTCAAAATAAGAAAGCTACAACGTGGAAGCAGGGGTAGTATAGTGTAGCTCATCAAAATATGCATGGGTGAAGATAGGTGCCGCCTTTTTGTCAAGGTCCTGCTCCTCATTTACTCGTTCTGCCGCTCAGAAATCAGGTCTGTAAGGTGATTTGCCTCCTGATGCCTCTCAGTTGTCTAATCTGTTTTCATTCCTCTATTAATTAGCATTAATATATTTACGTTTAGCTTCCGGTAGAGAGAAGTTCCGTGAACTAATTGGCTGTGAGGCTGATGAGAAAACAGGAGCATCAACTGATGGTGGCCGCTAGGAGCAAGCCAGTTTGTGAAAAGATGAGAATGTGGCGCAGAATCCATTTATCGAGGATTACAAGATCTGTTAGGTGCTCAGCTTTCGCTTCCTTTGGTCAAAACACCTACATTTTTTGATTTAACCATGACTTGTGGCACCTGTAACTGTCAATATTAAGTATGACTATGTCTTAGTAAAATTTGGATTAAGTGGAACGAGGAGTAAGGTTGGAATACATATTTTAGCATACTTTTTTTAAAATTTTTTTTTACAAACACACCTTCCCAGAAAACAGCCTTTTAAGAAATTATTTTGATTGAACAGGCTACGTATGAATCTTAGAGGAGACATAAGTATGCTTGTGAAAATACATAATTTACCTTTAATATATGTGTGTGTGATTTCCCACGCACATTTTTTTGGTTTTGCAGAAAATGCATTCGGCATTTTTGGTAGTTCTTGTCAGAGTCTGTCTTTACCTACCCCTAAATCATTCATGGTCCAGGAATTCATTGTTGGTGATAACCTTGTTAAAAAGCTAGCGTAACTCTGTCAGTTGCAGGGGAACAACCCCAAAATGTAAATTTGATAGTAGTAAAGAAAGAGTGAAACACTTCCTCTGCCCTGTAATGTTCATCACATCACTGTGCCAAGGAATAGACTTAAACATACATCTTACTCCCTCTTTTATCATTGCAGTTGGGCGCATTGTCTTTGAATTATTTGCTGACGTTGTACCTAAGACTGCTGAAAACTTCCGTGCGTTATGTACGGGAGAGAAAGGAACTGGGCCGACCACTGGAAAACCTCTCCATTATAAAGGATGTCCTTTCCACAGAAGTAAGTTCTATGCAATCCTCTGTTTTTCTGTTGATAACAGAAGCCCTCCGTTACCGATATTTGAAGTAACGTTAAATCACTTTTTCTGAGCGCTTAAGAAATGCCTTGGCTGAAAGGAACTTTTGGCTGTTTGGTCTGCCTAGCGACTAAATGTTTTTACCATGCATTGACAACAGGAAATCGGAATTTTTCCAGCAAGTTGGTAATAGTAAAACTAGTCTACCATGAGTTGTGAGTAGATTGAAATGAATTTCAAGTAAAGGATTAAATATCGAGTGATTTATCCTTGATAAAGAAAAGGTAGGTTTTGGTTTTCTTTAGGCACAGGTGATGGGGATTGCTCTTCATCTCTGAATTGTTTTCCTTCGTGCCTTTCCTGCCTTGATGTTCTATTTTATAATCATTTTCTTTTACAGTTATTAAGCAATTTATGGTCCAAGGTGGAGATTTCTCAAACCAAAATGGCACGGGTGGAGAAAGTATATATGGTGAAAAATTTGAAGATGAAAACTTTCATTATAAGGTATTGTATTGAAAATATAGCGAACTGTGTTTCTGGTTTTGAGGTTTCAGTGACTTTTCTTTTTCTTCAGGTTCAGAATTAGAACTCTTTAGTCCAAGGTTACATATTTTTAAGCAGTGGAAAGGATGCAGCAGTAAAGCTCCGAAGTTAGTCCTGAATGTCTTTGTTGGATGTGGAAGTAGTACATGGATAAGTACATACAAAATGGGGTCAACCTCATTAAGACAAAGACAACCATAATTTAAATTATAATTACACCACGAGAAATGAATTTGTAACAATGTTTTAATTCTCATCGAAGTAGCCATATTATTTTAAAAGAGTGACAAATTTTGCCACTCTGAAGCATATACAGTATGGTAGCGTTAAATGGATTTTATGCTAATTTTTTTTCATACCCTAATAACATTCTTAAGTTTAGTTGTGAGAAATACCTTTCTTAAGAAGTGGGGAATCTGTGGTAGATCCGTGCAGAATTAATGCAAAGAAAAATTAAAATAAAGCATTTTCCCCGTGACAGTTGTTTTCAATGATACGAGAAGTAAAAGGTTGTTTACAAGTGGCTTTTTTTCACCCAAAACATTGGAAAGATGCGTTGTGAACAGGACAAGTTTTTGCATGTGCAAAGATATTGATTTCAGGATGCCATTTTAAGAGGTGCTGACTTTGATGGCAGAAATTCCTTCCCCTCCCATTAGGTATTCCTCCTCTATTCACTTCTGTGTCAGAGCTCACCATTTCGCTACCAACAGCCATTAGCGTAGTCCCACAAGCAGTTTTGTCCGCCCAGCTGTGAGATGAGAGCAGGGAGCTGTGCTGAGAGTACACGAAATTGTAAAACTGTCTTTGTCCTCAAAAATCAACATCTGGTGACACCAGGAAGAGTGCAGGTGGGTGTGCTTTGCACACACGACTTCAGAAAGACAATTTCTGAACAACAGTTTTTTCAAGATGCAGCCTGTATCGCTTAATGTTTCTTATGCAAAGGTATAACCTTCAAAATGTCCGTTACCAGGCTTCAGGCTTTGTTTTGGTGTCAGAATAAAATGCAGATGAATCCTCCAGTGTCTGCCTTTTGACGAGAGACTGGCTTTTTTATGCTTTTGAAGAAGAAATGCTTGCCTTCTGTATTTTACATTTTTTTAAAGCCTTTTAGTTCTACCTTTCTTTAAAACTGGGTATTCCAGAAAGGGAGGAAGACTGCTTTTCACCATATACCATAGAGCAGATCTGTGTACCTTAAAACCTACAATTTATACAGTGTTTGAAGATCTCCAAATTTAAGTACTACCCATACACCGTGGCTTAATTTTTTTGGCTAGCAGACTTAGCTATTCTGGAGAAAGGTGTCAATCATAATAATTGTTCTCAGCTGGACATAGAGGACTGTGTGGCTGGAAAAAATGCCCCATGCCTGAACTATCAATAATCTCATCTTTGATCCTGGGTGGGAGTACTGCTTGGAAGCAACATAAACAACGTGTCCTGCCAGTACCTCTTACAGCAGTGAGGGACACCCGCTGCTGTGGTTATAACAGCCCTTAGCTTTGGGATTAACCATTTTCATGTCATAAGGGGATATCCTTATGAATATCTCCTCAGCCACACTGACTAAAAAAGTTAGAGACACCGTTGTCCCATGGTTAAAACAAAGCCCTGACTGCAGTTGTGCTTGCCTCCAAACAGAATTTTAGCAAAAGAGGATGAGTCAGTCCCCCACTAATCAGGCAGCAAAGTCCATTCCCAAGTTTGTAACAGTAGCTGCAAATGCAGTGTCAGCATTCATGGTGGAGTTACAGTTCTGAGAAATGCTCTCTGAAGCCTGAGACTTGCTCTAGTGGTGCTCATAGCACTGCTGCTTAAAGCTACTCCTCTGCAGCGGTCCTTGTCACAGGATCTCTAGCTCTCTAAAGGAGACTTGTGTCATGGTTACTTTTTCGGTTGTACTGATGAGTGAGATCCTCAGGTAATTATGAATAGAATGTAAACAATCCCCCTTTCCATCCTTCTCTGACTGCTCATTTATAACAAAAGTTGGCAAAGTGCCAGGAATTGGGATCATGTTACAGAGTTTGGGAGCTCAGTTACCATCCATCATCTATTTGCCAACTATGTTAGGATTTTAGTGGGAGTTAAAGTGCTTCTACGGTATAGAAATTCGCTGAGTCTTGCATTTGATCTAGCAGTCATGCAAAGTGTCCTCAAACTACTGTCCTGGAAAACAATGAGTTGTTTTTGTTGACTCTTGAGGACACTGGAGCTACCTGTTTGTTCTTGTGTTGTTCATATGGTTTCTTGTTGTCATGGCCTGAGATGGAGCCATTTCTGGTAACAGGGAAGGGGCTGTAAATTGTAATAAACTGCAAGATCTTTTAAGTGGTCATCTTACCCTCTCAGATCAATCCCACTAGGCTTTTTTTTTTTTTTTGGTGTGACTTCTCCAGCTAATGGTTGCACTATTGTGGAACACCCAACTTAGACAGTCCTCAAGTGGTGGTGTTACCATGGCATAGTTTAACAAGCTTTGAATATGTCTGAGAACCTGAGTTTTGTCTGGACTTTTTTTACTTGCTTTATAAGCCTACAAAAGGACAAGCAGAAGCCATTACAGGAAAGACTATCTGCAGACTTTTTCAAAACACTCATGGCAAGAAAATGCATGAGTGACAGAGGTTGTTTTATAAATAGGGGCTCTCATCATGGGACTAATGTTGAGACTTGGTCCCAAATAAAAAGGAGTGGCATATAAGTGCAAAGATCAGAGCCACCAGACTGCTGTCTGTAACTTTCCAATTTATTCTCCAAATCTTTACAGGCAAAAGGTAAGCCTGCAGGTGTAAGGCAAGACCAGAGCTTATTGTGCTCTTTATTTACAAACCATTGCTGTCTAGCATTACTTGTAATTGGAGAAAAAAAAAAACCAAAAAGGTTTTGTTCAGCCTCTTGGTCAGTGAATCATTGACCAGCCTCAACTGGTATTTTTAGAAGTTTCCTGTGGGGGAACCATTCTGATCAAATTGTTTGCAGCAACTAGGATGCAAAACGTCAGATGTTTGTTTTGGAGGATATGTTCCTGCAGGCTTACTACCACATGCCTTCTATTGCTGTGGAACACAGGCTTTCTGTCATTTGCCGTCTCTGATTCCCGAGATGAGTTTCAATATCTGAGAGACAACGCCAAGATTATTACTGTAGCTTTCTGTTGGCTAGGTGCAATTCTAGCTCTTGGGTGTATAATCTTTTCCCAGAATTCCTGAGCCAAATCCTAGTTGAGAGATTCGGACTAATTGTGCTGGATGAACACCTTGGGCATGGACTTCTTACCACCATGGAAATCCAAACACCGAGTGGGAAAACAGTTTTCAAAACAACAGGTTCTTCAAAGCTGTAGGGACTGTGAGGACAAACCAGATACTTAAATAGAGCTGTCTCATACTGTTGTCTCAAACTAATCAGACTCCCATTATGCTCTGAGGTCTACTTCACAGCAATTTCTGCTTATACTTCCTCTGTGCTCTCAGACTGTCTCAGACTTCCCTCCCCAACCCCCTAAGTTTTTTAGGAATACCACAGCTTGCATGCTTCAGATGTGTACCAGCGTCTTCGTATAATACACTGACTTAGATTAAACAGAGTTCCTCACACTTAAAAACCAGATCAGTTTGGGGAAAGTAACCATGCCATGCCCGTTTAACAACAGGAGGTTCACAACAGGTGTGAAAAGTACATTTTTGAAGAGTGAGTGAAAATGAAATAATCTGTGTGACGGAATAAAATAGTTTCAAAAAAAGAAAAAGTACTTAGGGGAAACAAGATAAACATCATCATCTCATGTTGAGCTGTTTAATACATTTTTGTTAGTTTGTGGCCTCGTAGTGTGAGCCAAAACAATTGGCTGAAAAATCCCAACAGAATAAAAACTTTCTCTAGGAAAGTGAAGGGGTTAAAAAACACCCACTAATCTTTAAATACCAAAGACCACAGTCCCCAAAACTGTACAGTTCCACAGCATACTTTATATGAGTAGCCTTTGTAAAATTAACAATACATACCCATCATGACAAGGCAACACCAAAGCTGAATTAAGCGGTGTTGAGCTTTGTTTCTTGAAGCCAGCATTCTTGAATAATTTATTGAGGAGCTTCACATGTCTCTCGGGCAGCAGCTGTGCAAGGGACTAAGAGTACAAGACAGCAGACAGGTGTTAGAGCATCAAGTCATGTGGGTGGCTCTGCTTGCTAGACTGCCAGGTGGCAAGTAAAGAAAGAGCTTGGCATTTGCCCTCTTCAGTCATGATAGGTAAAATTAGTTGCCAACTGTATGTAACAGTCTGGCTTACCAAGTTGTCATTATGGTTGTCCTTGGTCTCTCTGTCTCTGTGTATATATATATATAAAAAAATAAAAATAGCCTTACAGAGTCTCACGTATGGTTTTATAACAGATTTTTTTGTTGATCATGTTTTTTCCCCACCACACCATGCAGCATGATAAACCAGGGTTGCTGAGCATGGCAAATGCAGGACCTGGTACAAACGGCTCTCAGTTCTTCATTACAACGGTGCCTACTTCTCACCTGGATGGGAAACACGTGGTGTTTGGCCAAGTGATCAGAGGAATGGGCGTGGTTAAGATGTTAGAAAATGTTGAAGTAAAAGGAGAAAATCCTGCCAAGGTAAACAAATCCAAAGCACTTGGAGATGATGTTTATTTTTCCATTATGTGATGTATATTCATTTCTTCTGAATTCTTGTTGTAATGCTTGGAACTATTAAGCATTAGCCAGGTATTTTTACTAAGTGTTAATTTCCATTTTACTGTCCTTGTTAAGAGGCTTTTATTCTTTTGCTGTAGATTTCGCCTGCACAATTGATTTATTGTTCAACACAGCTGTGTGGGTAGGAGCCTTTGTCAGGGTGAAGGTGGAGATGCACAGCTAGAAGTGTAGGATGAAATTAAAAGGTAGAATTCATAATTCTACCTAGGTGATATGCAGTTCTTAAGAATTTTATGTCAGAAGTTGTAGTTCTGGAAAAGCAGTCAGGATGTAGGTCATGTCAAGTTGTAGTAGTTTGAAAAGTTAATACCTTTGTAATTTTAAAAGCCTTGGCAGTTTAAGAAAGAACTGTCTTCTCTAATGTAGTAGAAATTCCATGTGTTGTGCTTTGCTGCAGTTCAGCTTGCTGCCAGTTTCTCTTCCTGCCTCTCAGTGGAGCGTGGGTATGGTGCTCCTGGAATGCTGCTCCTCTGAATGAAACGCTTGCTATGATAATTTGGATGAGGACAGGCTAATGACGTGATGGGTTTCTGAAATCAGTGCACCCAAATAACAGATGAAAAAGCATTTTTACCGAATTTCAAAGAGGACTCAGAAGTTGTGACACTGTTTTAGGATAAATTATCAAGACAAGTAATATTGCTATATGTGCTTTCATCTTTTTTTCAGCTGTGCGTCATTGCAGAATGTGGAGAGCTAAAGGAAGGAGACGACTGGGGAATTATTCCCCAGGATGGTTCTGGAGATGCTCATCCAGATTTTCCTGAAGATTCAGATCTAGATTTGAAAGATGTAAGTGTTTTTCTTTTAAGGTATTTTACAGAATGCAAGACTCGTGGGTAATTTGAGTTACAGATGATGTCTGTTACGATATTTGTTAAGCCTTTTTTCTTAAGAATTGATCAAGTTCTTGATTAAATGGTGACATTCAGTTTTAGGAAAGAGAATACTGTGGAAGAAGACTGCTGTATCTATTTTTCAGTACTAATTGCAGTTGTTTTTTTTGTTCCCCAGTAACTAAAGCCACAATTCCTTACAGTTATAACACTTTTTTTTTTTTTACCCTATTCTCTCTCTTTACTTGTTTGTGCTGTAGTAACAAATCACAATTACTAAAGCTGCGTCCTGCAGATGACTAACTTATTATTGTACCTATACACTTTATCTGTCAAACTTTTTAAATATCCACCATTAAAAATATTTTGCCTCACTAGAAATAATAAAGGACCAACCTGTCAAAAATATTTGTACATCAGAGCCAGCTGTTCTCAGTTCCCAGTAGTCTGCTTGTGCAAACTGAAGGAAGAACTGTTGCTGAGATTTAGGGAGCGGACTGGTGAATGCAGCTCTTCTGCAGGTTTTTACTTTATCGTGCAAGTGAAATGGGCAAACTGTGTAAATCAAATAGTGATTTGTGAGAGGAGGGAAAAAAGAGGGAGCTTCACGATAGATTCCAAACACAGAATTAGAAATGGAATAGTAAAAAAACAGTTACAACTAGAAACCAGAATCTCTTTGTTATGTGGAGTACTGAGTATTGAGAAGCACTTGTGAAAATGTTTTTGGATAGCATTTGCTGTAATTCACAGCTGAAGTTGGCAGGTGCCTGCTGCCTTTAATTTTAAACTTTTTCATATAAACTAACTACAGAAAGCATGGTGATGTTGGTCTCATGCTGTGATTGTTTTTTTTCCAGGTCATTAATTCTAGTAGGGTAGAAGTGTAAACTGACAGTATTACAAATGGCAATATATACATTTGACAGAGCTTAGGACAACTGTGGTGTAGACAGCAGTAGTCATGAACTGTTTCTTGCCACTGAGAAAGTAACTTAACACTTGAAATGTCTGGAAATAGAAATGGTGGGTTTGATAGAGACAGGCAGTTGTTCTTTTTCTCCTTCCATAGATGTTTTAAGTGTTTTGAGAGAAGGAGAACTGTGTTGATGTAATTTACAGTTTGAGACTGTAAATGGAGGGTTCAGATGACTAATAGACTTTGGAGAAGCAAAAGACACAATTCTTGTCAGGAATAAGACAGAGTTTGTTGAATACCTTGATTGTTAACATGTTGTCTTTTCTATGAATGATGGTCAACACCTTTATGTATATATCTGTGTGGGTGGCAGCATTTAGGTGCAGGAGTTGAGCTGCTACGCTGCCTCCGGTACTTTCTTCCTCTTTATACTGTAGTGTATTGTGTTACATCAATCAGAAAATATTATAGGAGTGGTCTGAAGCCAGTGTTTGTCTAACATGGGAGTATTTTTATTGAGATTTTAATGATTTTTGAAAGAGGATGGACGTGGGATCCTACTGTAAACTTGAAATAATTCAAGACTTTTTTCATAAGTACATTCATACTTTATATTTTCCATCTATTTTATTAGGTTGACAAGATTGTGGCCATAGCAGAAGACATAAAGAATATAGGAAATACTTTCTTCAAATCGCAAAATTGGGCAGTGGCAGCTAAAAAGTATAGTAAAAGTTTACGGTAAGGCTATCATCATCAATCAGGTAGTGTCTGTAACCCAGATTAATACTGCTGTCAGGCAATGTATCCTGGTTTCGGCTGGGACAGAGTGAATTTTCTTCCTAGTAGCTGGTTCAGGGCTGTGTTTTGGATTTAGTATGAGAACAGTGTTGATGACACACTGATGTTTTAGCTGTTGCTGAGTTGTGCTTATCCTAAGTTATGGACTGTCCAGCTTCCCATGCTGTGCCAGCGAGGAGGGGCACAAGAAGCTGTGAGGGAGCAGGGCCAGGACAACTGAGCTGAAGTAGCCAAAGGGCTATTCCACACTGTAGATGTTGTGCCCAGTGTATGAAATGAGGGGAGTTGGCTGGGAGCAGTGAATTGCTGCTCAGGGTCTGTCTGGGCATTGGTCAGTGGGTGGTGAGCAATTGAATCGGGCATCATTTGTCTTTTCTGGGGTTTTGTTTCTCTCTTGTTCTGTTAATCTTCCTTTTCATTATTATTATATTTTATTATCATTGTTATTTTATTGTAGTTATTACACTGTTCTTAACCCAGGAGTTTCGGTTCTTTTTTTTGTTTGCTTTACAATTCTCTCCATGCCATTGGGAGCAAGCGGCTGCATGGTGCTTAGTTGCTGTCTGGGATTAGACGATGACAA
The DNA here is from genome assembly GCA_013401255.1 of Urocolius indicus. Classification (NCBI taxonomy): domain Eukaryota; kingdom Metazoa; phylum Chordata; class Aves; order Coliiformes; family Coliidae; genus Urocolius; species Urocolius indicus. Next base: position 155,909 of record WBNH01003428.1, on the reverse strand, counting down.
AACGATACATGTATTTAGGAAGTGCCTGTTGCTGTGCTGGCTTCTTAAAATTTATTTTGATTTTTAAAAAAAACCAACTGTCTGAATCTGTAAAACGTGCTTGCTTTTTAGCTACTTATTCAAATAGGTCTTCTACTTATTGCTAGGTAAGCAATTGCTATGAACAGGAAATCCTGTTTGGAACTGACTAAATGCTCCTTTTTTAATACTGCTTGGGCTGACGCATGATTGCTAAGAAAAGCACAATAGTATCCAGCGTAGTTTGTGGGCAAGAAAGCAGCGAGGTACTTTTTCCCTGATTTCTAAAAACCAGTATGTTTAGGAAATTAAGTACAAGAGAGAGTACCCGCAAATGTGACCCTTTTAAATTCATATTTTCCAGCCATCATCCTGACTCGGTGTATAATTCAGACTTGCCTTCAGCATCACCATCTTCCTCCTTTTGTTTCCATACTGCTTCTTTCTTCTTTCCATGGTTTTTACTTCATGGATATGAACTGCTCCTAAAAACTTTTTTAATTAAAAAAAGTTATACCAACCTTTATCCTCCCTACCTTCTTAATGATCAATGGCTCAACTAGCAGTAACAACAATGAAAGACAAAAAATTCAGGCATATTTAATGCTTCAAGTTGACTCTTTAACTGACTGGGTTGTAAAAAAATGTTTTTTTTCTGAAGCATAAAAATGAATCCTTTAATTATGGATATTAACTCAAGATGCAATGTCTTTCCCTGCCCTGAAAAAGCCCATTATAGACTAACAGAAACCCTCAAGTAAGCAGGATTTCTTTGTAAATATTTTAGAAACCATACAGACAAAGGGCTGGAGTGGATCTTTAAAGATCTTTATGTTATACTGGTCCATTTCCTTCTTCCATGTTTAGGTAAATATCAGGCATAATTATGCCATCCCTAACAATTCGCTGTCTTGGACACTCTTAAGCGCACACAGTGAACGTTCTTCCAGTTTGAGTGGATGGCATCTATTTGTTTGTTGGTCCTTGTGAATGGAAAGGATAGTAACTTTTCTAGACTGAAGAAATCTGATCATTCCAGCTTTTCTTTACGGGTTGTACTTTTGTGGACATGCCCTGTTGTTGTATCTTAAAATCTAATACTTTCAGTAGGATGAGGTACACTTCAGCTGGCACTTGACCAGAACTGATAGGAACGGAATAGCTCTTACTGGGGTATCTCCCATGTCATGTATACAAGTTGCTTAACAAACCATCTGGCAAGGTTGGTTGGTTGGTTTTTTACCCACAGTAACCATTATAACCTTCTGTTTTTTTTTTTTTCCCAGTCATCTCCCTTGATGTTCATCTTATTGATTTCTTTGACTTGCAAGCTCTAATTTTGCTTTCAGAGTCATTGCAGTCTGTCATGTTTTGGTGTGATTTATAAATATTATGGGTGTATTCTGTTTGTTTTGAACATACAGCTTTGTATTACAACTGTCCTTAGTTTTGTACCCTTTTCTCTCTCTTCTGGTTCTCATCTTTTGCATGATGCCCAGCAAGCAGAAAAACCACTCTGACTGTGTCTAATTTATTCTTTAAAAGTGTTTCTTATTTCTGTGGTCCAAAGTTGTGTGCAAACCATGTAACACTAGAAAGATCGGCCATGCAGAAATTGACCTTGCGTGGGCACTGATCTGCAAGACTGCAATAATCATGGCATGCTTAAATGTGAATGTATGCAGACACATGCTTCTTATTTTTTAAATAAAGCCCACAGAAGCTCTGTCAAGTAGGCCTTTAAAAGAGTTAGAACCTTCACGTTCTGCAGTAGACCATTGCTACTTGAAAGAAAAACTTGACACGTTGTAAATTAAGGATGAGATGGTTTGCCTATGAAACAGAGGTGCACTAAGTGTTGTGGCTCAGTCCTTGAGCCAGTGTCAGTTTTGCAGTTCGAGAGAAAGTCACGAAAACAGTGGGAAGAAGGTGGAGTTACTAATACTAATGGTCATAAACTAATCTTTGCAAAGCGATGTTCAGATTTTGACCATAAATGCCTAAACTAATTAAAATATTACTGAGTATTAACATGTCATTGAAATATTAATGTGGAAGGTGCAGCAGTGATGTTGACTTTTTGCCACTGATGAGCAACGTAGCTTTGCGAATAAACAGTCATTGAGATAAAATTCTAATGGATTCCTGCCATCTAGAATAGTGCATTTATCCAAGAACCAGAATGCCGTCAGGACAGTGGAGGACTAGGAGCTATACAAAAACATTAACCAGTGAGTTGATTTTTTTGTCAGGGAAGGCAGTCTTATCTATTCAGATTAATAAATATTTGTAGTAGTATAATTGAGGCTGCTTTAAAAATACCCAGTCTGGTTAGGCCAGTTTGCACATATCTGTGGAGAGATAGCTAAGGGCAGAACAAAATGGAAGTTGCACCACTAACAGATGTTCATTGTAAATCTTTTTTTCTGCAGGTATGTAGAAGCTTCTGAAGCAGTGGCAGAGGAGGCAGACAAACCAAAGTTAAAGACTGTTGCTTTGACCTGCGTTTTAAACATTGCTGCTTGTAAACTGAAACTGTCGGATTGGCAGGGAGCAATTGAAAGTTGTTCAGAGGTAAATGATTTGAAAGTAAACAAAGTAGAAGGCTGATTGTGAAGTTATTAATAACTTTTCAGTATATGGCTTTTAAAAAAGATTTTGAAGTTGAAATGACTCATTAGAAACAAACAAAAGAGGGCTGTTGCTTATTTGCCAGAAGAATTACACACTGTCATTGTCAGTTTGGTTGTCAGAGCTAGTTTTTGTATTACAAAGAGTTAAACTGTCTTCAGTGAAAGAATACTTTTCTCTGGAAAGTGTTACAAGCACAACTTTTTACTAGCTTTTAGATTTGATGGTCTTATATTTTATTAATTGAAGTGACTTTCTGGTAGGCTAGTGGTGACGTGAAACTCATGAAAACAATGGAGGAAACAAAAAATGGAAAAGTAATAGAATTCAAGAAAAAAACACCAACCCAGTGACATAGATGTACTGACAGAATGTAGTACATTTAAGGAAGCTTCAGTATTGAGGAAATAATTCAGTAGAACTCCGAAATTTTAAAGGAAACAGAGTGAAGAATGCCCTTATCTGTTACGAAGGGATCCCGAGCAACATCTCCTAGGGCTTCCTAGCGGTAGTCTTGGCTAATCTGTGTGCAAGAGTCTTAGTCTTCGGGTGCTGCTACCACATGGAAAACTTCCATAAACCTATATTCAGAATGGACAAAGTGGGTACTTTAAGGTTACAGATTTGTTAGATAAAAGCAACTCCATGGCTCTAACAGCCTTCTTACCTTCTGTAAGATATTTAGCTTACATCTCGTAGCAAGTGTTAAACAGTTCATCAGTGTTCTAATCAGAAGACCAGTTTCCAAGATGAACTAGTAAAGGTCAAGAGAATTGTTGAAGAGAAACTCTACATTTTCACTTATATGGTTTCCTAAGGCCAAAATCAACTTAAACTGGCACTGTGTAGTACATGTATTATTTGCTGTAAACAAGGAATTAACGAACGTCTGAACCTGTTCAAACAAACCTTGCTTTAAAATAGCTGTAAGAACAACGGTTGAGCTGAAAACCAGGAGTGGTGCCTATGTGTACGTGATACAGACACCTCACTTTCTAATTCTTGACACAGAAGAGGCTGTAGGCTTTATGCCAGGCAGATCAGAACAAGCCCAGGGTAATACTTTGTTCATATTGAACAGCCAATACTGAAGTGATTTTGAAAAAGTAAGGATGCATCATCTAATTAATTTAATAATTAACTTTAAATCATTAATGAAGCAAGCCATGCAGTAATGCAAAAAGACTTCCTGTAATCACTAAGAAATGATGTTCTCTAAAATAATTAAAAATATACGCTATAGAACCATCTAAAAAGAAAAGGAATGTGATCTTCACAGGCAAGAAAACAAAACAGCCAGTAGTCAAGTTAACCAAGGTACTTGGAAAAAATAGTCAAATAGCAGAACAATCTCTTTGCCCAGCCACTGTATTCACTACTTTGATATTGTCATATGAAAGCTGGTGTATAACCCAGAAGTGAAACCATTTGGCTAAAAAAAGGCATGACTGCAACTCAGAAAGGTTCCTGAAGTAGGAGATGGATTGATTGTGTGTATCTTTCTTGCTTGTGTGTTTCTTTCTAGCCCATGGTGAAAAAAACTTTACAGGATATCTACCTGTTTTCTTTATGATGCCACTTGAGCGTTTTTTAGTGTGAAGGAGCGAGCTGCAGTATCAAAAACTGTACTGGTGAGACTTAAGGTTTGTGTAAAAGAAGGCAGATTTAGATTAGATGTGAGGAAGAAACTCTTTGCTGGGAGGCTGGTGAGGTACTGGAACAGGTTGCCTATAGAGTTCTGTGGCTGCCCCATCCCTGGGTGTGCAAGGCCAGGCTGGATGGGCCTTTGAGCAGCCTGGTCGAATGGAAAGTGTCCCCTGCCCATGGGAGTGATCTTTAAGATTCCTTCCGCCTGAAAGCAAACGTTTGGTGATTCTAAGAGAATTTGATTGTAGCAACAGCTTTACCTTGACAGCTGTAGACAGATACATATGTATCTATGCACAGGGGCAGGTTCCATTTTATTCTTATGCTTTCTGGTAGTTCACCAAAGACCACTTCTGGTGCAGTGCTATTAAAATCGATTAGGTAGCTATTCAGCATGTGATATTTTAGCATTCCTTTTTACACAGTTAATGTTTTGACAGCTTACCCTCAAACCAACTGGAGAGATTGTCTGCTAGTGTGAACTGTGCCATTTGTGGAGATGGGAGGCTGTGAAGTATATGAAATGTTAATGTGACAATTTTATTAAATTTACAGGCTCTTAAAATAGATCCAGCGAATACTAAAGCTCTCTACAGACGGGCTCAAGGATGGCAGGGGATAAAAGATCTCGATGAGGCATTGGTAATGATCACAATATTTAAGTATTTTTAACAAATTAAACACTTAATCAGAACATCAATTTATATTTCTCTTTTATTTAAGGCTGATCTTAAAAAAGCTCATGAAATAGCTCCTGAAGACAAAGGTAAAGCCATTTCTTTCCAAGTTATTTACTTTTTTTTTTGTTAAAAAAAGTAACAAAGTAATTACGATAGTACAGAGTAGGAAGCCATACCAGTGTGATGCCTAAAATGCTGGCTTCTAACAGCTTAAATGCTGATGCATCGAGCACAGAGCTCACTGAGGTGAAAAACCTGTTTTTAAACAGTGGTGATGCCTCTGTTGCACTGTGAAACCTGCTTATGCAGAGCAGCGGCGTGCCTGCTGAACCAATCTATTCTCACAGGGATCTTAGTAACTTCCTTAATCTTGGTTTAATTGGGTAAGATTTTTAGCTCATAAATTCAGCATTGGCACTGATATTATGCTTATTACCTGGTTACCTTACCAGGTGAAACAAAGTAAGAGACAGATGCTAACAGCAAAACACCCATCTAACCAATAAAAGATTAAATGAAATAACATGGCTAAGTGGCAGCAGGTGCCCTGGTCTCAACATGTTAGGAGATCTAATGTAAAGAGATTACTATAACTCTTACCACGGATTCTCTTTTTAAACAGCTATCCAGTCGGAAACACTCAGAATCAAGCAGAAGATAAAAGCCCAAAAGGAGAAAGAGAAGGCAGCTTATGCTAAAATGTTTGCTTGATTTAATTTTTTTCCCCTAAACTTTTAAATCTATGCACTAACTCATGCAAAATGGAGCCGCTTCTTTCATTTGCCCTGTACTGCAGTTGTCAGTGTTTACAATTCAAAAGTCTAACAATAAAGACAAACTGTTCAGAGGTGGAGTTTGCTTCTTTTTAAGCTGCAATGACTTGTGTTTTGAAACTCAGGTGTGTTCCTAAAGTGTAAATCAGTAGTGGGGGTGGTTTTGCCACTTACTATTAAGTGCTTCCTAAGATTTCACACTAAGACAATTTAGGCAGTTTCTGTTAGAGTTTTTATTGGAACAGGCCTGATTTCTTGTAAGCAACAGCAGTGTGAAGGTGTAAGTATTACACTTTTTTTTCTAAATGGCTTTACTAATTTTATTGCAGATGGGCTCCCTGTTACCATCAGGGAAAAAAAAAATAATTGCAACTATGATGTAAAACGTGTAACACTTAAAAGCAGTGACATGTTTAAACCGATATATAATCCTACCTTGCAGTAGGAAAAATACACAGTAAATCAATCCAGAGACAGAAAGTACCTTTTGGGTTTTTTTTAAGAGTAGGCACTAAATTCTTCCACCATACCCACGATTTTGTATATGACTCCTGTTATCACTGAACTTCAGCAATAAATCCAAGATCCTTTATCAGTCCCGAGAAGAACTTGATTCTGTTTGCCACACAACTCCTGTAAAGAAGTCCTATTTAAATAAGGCTAGGGTTTAACCAGAAGGCACTGCCTTTCCACTTAATGCAACGGTCATACGTGAAATTCAGAAACTCTACGACACATTCAACTCAGTGCTGTACACTGCAGCATAAAATACTCCAATTGAATTGATTTCCTGTCAGTTTACATCCCATTATAAGCTGGTCCTCCTCCACCTTCAGGCACTACCCAATTAATGTTCTGACTTGGGTCTTTAATATCACATGTTTTACAGTGCACACAGTTCTGAGCATTTATCTGCAGTCGTGATCCTTCTCCTGTTTCCAGGGGAATATATTCATAAACTCCTGCAAAGAGCAAAAGAGAGCCATCACTTCACTGAACAGCTTTCCCCTGCACTTATGCTCTTCTACTTACTGGCGGGTGTAATGAGGGACATATTTTACCAACGTGATTCAACTGCCACCTACCACTTTTACACTAATTATTTAATCATGAAAGAACTGTTAATGTATTTTAAGACCTGCACTTGCACCCTCTTCAAGGAGGAGGATTTTGATAGAATGCTTGAAGTAGTAGGCCAGATGGGCTACTTCTGAAGCACCTAAGTGTTTCTTCTTCTAAAACCAGCTCAGATACACATTTTTATTACCTACCTGCTGGACAAAATCTTTGTTCTGGTCCATCGAATACAGCCAGATTCCTGCTCACAGGGATGCTGTCATCTTTGAGAGTTAAATGAGCAGGCTGGTCGTGTTCATGGTTTGTACCACTTAAAGCCACAGACGACAGGAGATCAAAACTGATTTTTCCATCAGGCTTTGGGTACTCGATAGGCGTGCAGTCTTTGGCTGGCTTGAGCTGAGCAAAATCTGGTCCTAAATATATTTTTTAATAAAAACGTTTCAGTATAGAAGTACGGTAAGCTGCAGTTATTGAAGAACTGTTCAATGAAGCTATTTTAACTTTCCTTGTCATCAGAACGCAGTATTTTGCAAAAGGTAGCCTTTTCCATGAAACAAAAAGCTATGCTGAGTAGAACAGCACTGTCATGTCTTCATTTACGCTATATGCTAGAGAATATGACAAAGTCTGCTTCACTGCCTTACTATCTATTTCTTTTATACACCTTTAAGGCCTCGCTACTTGACCAGATGTGATCTAGCTTCAACCAAGGCCAGAAAAGACTTAGGTATACATTTAGTATATTTTTTTTCAGGAGAAAATGACATTACCTGGGTGTTTTAATGTCCATGGTTCCATTCCTCTCAGGAGCCAATAAAATATACCTGTGTAAATCATGCCTCCATACACACCAAGTATGGTATGGCAAGATGGCCGGATGTTTCTAACTGAGTACAGCTCTTTCCAGACCCAGGACTTCTTGAGGTTCTCTTCATATTCTTGTACATCAAGTCCTAAGGCAGTACATTACGTGTTAGGTACCTACAGTACATAAAGACTATCCTTGAAAGAAAAAAATAATTGCTGAATAAAAGTAATTGTTAGCAACAAAGGCAGCAAAGTTAAGAGTATGCCAGAAATCACAAGGCTTAAATATCTAGTGTAAGAGATCCCTTGTGTTGGCAGTTACCGGCAGACATCTACCGTGCCTCTGTAGCATGGTATGCCCCAGCAGCAAAGCAGCACTGAACTGCCTCGGGCCTCAGAAAAATAAAAAGATGGCCAGATTGTTCTATTGGCCCATCTGTGGGAAAACAGCTACTGAGCAGGAGAGTTTGCCTGCGATCCATGAACCAGGTTCGTAATTTTAACGTGTCAAATTCTAAAGCTTGTTCTTTACAAGTGACGCAACCACAGTTTCAGTGACTATGACTACAGCCCAATGGATGGGGCCAGTGCTAAAGAACAATTTTTCTCCCTTTGTGAATTAATGAGATATAAAATCGTTACGGTTGGAAAAGACCTTTAAGATCATCAAGTCCAACCACTAACCTCACACTGCCAGCCCATCACTAAACCATATCCCTCAGCAGCTCATCTATGTGTCTTCTGAGTATCTCCAGGGATGGTGACTCCACCACCTCCCTGGGCAGCCTGTTTCAATGCTCAATAACACTCTTGGTGAAAAAAGTACTTAATAATGTCCAATCTAAACCTCCCTTGCCACAACTTGAACCCATTTTGTTGTGTCCTATTGTTCATTACTGGAGAGAACAGGCTGACCCTCACCTCACTACAACTCTCTTTCAGGTAGCTGTAGAGAGTGATCAAGTGTCCTCTCAGCCTCTTCTTCTCTAGGCTAAACATCCCCAGCTCTCTCAGCTGCTCCTCATCAGACTTGTGCTCCTGACCCTTCACCAGCTTCATTGCCCATCTCTGGACACGCTCCAGCACCTCAATGTCCTTGTAGTGAGTGGCCTATATTGCACTACAGACTTTTGATTTAACTCGCCTTGTATTCTTTGCAAATACTAGAAACTGAACACTTGACACAATGTTTCTTCAAATGAAAATGTTGCGAGAGCTTTTCCTTCACCATTCTCCATTACCAGTGTGTAGAAATAGGTGTTCTAAATAATAAATTGTAAAGCCCTGTCTATAGATGGAAACATGCTTTGGTCCGTATTTTCCGTCTCCCATAAGGCTCTGAAAAACGTCATTATCTATGCAGAGAGAAGGAAGTGGGTTGTAATACTCTACTGTCTCAACAAAATTAGAAACAGGGCATAAAACCTGTCCATAATCAAACAGGAATAGCATGCTACCCAATGAGCATTTATTGTTTCAGATGGGTTCTCAGCATTTTGACCTGTTGTACTACTAGCTATGTTCAATTGCTCAGCACATCCTCTGTGGCAACACGTATAACATGTTTCAGCCGAATGAGAGCTCACTAGGACTGAACCCACCACTACAGAGGTTTATAAAATAATCATCACGTGGCACCTGACTACATTGCCCATCTCCAGAATGACTCAAATTCTAATCAGGTTCTTCTAATCTAACCTGTACAGTCTTTGTTCTTTAGATTTAAGGGAATAACTCTCAAACTGAGAAGACTATAAAATTAAGACAGAAAAAGGACTGAAGGAAAGAAGTATCCTAACAATAGTGAAGAGCAAACTTGAAATATCTCACCATTTTGCTTCCACTTAATCTGTTCCTTTATTTTTTTTCTCTCTGATTCTGCAGTCTTTCAGACATTTTTTTTTAGTTGTAAAGCATCAATTGCTGACATATTTGTAGGAAAATATGTACTATTCTTGTTTACTTGTACAGGAAGCATAGCTTACTTTTCAGATACTTGTTAGAGGTGTATTTTTGTTCTAGCAGCGAGATCAATACTTAAGAACAACTAAGCAGACCTTTATTAATGTCCTTCTTTCTTAAATCATTTGATATATAAATAGTAATTAAATAATAGGTATCTTTTTAGACCACTGTGTTTGTTTTATGATTTACTGGCATTTCCAACTCATTCCTTCAGACACGTTTAATTACTGCTAAGCTGTTGGTGATTCCAACTGAAGACAAGGTAATTACAAATCAAAATACAGTGATCTTACCTATGGTCTTTGACTGGAGGTTTTCATTGGTCAATTGGCTAAAGATGGCTTCTGAAGCCAACATGCCGCTTTTCATTGCCGTATGTGTCCCTTTGATCTTTGGAACATTCATGAGTCCAGGACTGCAACCAATTAATAATCCACCTGGGAAGGTGAGTTTGGGTATTGACTGAAGAGAAAACAAAGACAGGTCGTTATTTGCTTGGTTGGTTTGTTCTTGTGTTTTAAAGTGAAAATAACATTCTGGAAATGGAACTGGCATGAGGCTCGAGTGTCCTTTACATTTCTGGACTTGCACGTGCACTATCTAAAAATACATCAGTTATTCCACATGATCAAGGAATTTTGGCACAGTAAGAAAATAAGAATAAAGACATTGTCCTGGTGTATAAAACAATGATAACATTTTTCCTTAAATCCTCTCTCCAGTTGCTTTATTTGCAACAAGGCTGTGGTAATGTGTCACTCACCAATATTGTTTTCCTACTTCAAGTCAATTATTTATCTTTTTTTTTTTTTAAAAAAAAGGACATTTCCATACAGTAAGCTGTATGTAACTCATCTCACAGTTCATTAATTAGTGCTTTTTTCCACAAATCTTTTCTACCAAACTGCACAGTATCCTCCCCGTTCCCTTTCAGGTCCCACTTATTTTGGCAATTGCTTGCAGCCAACAAATATATATTCTTGGTGCAAAATCACTGTCTTACTCCCTTTCTGTAATAAGCATAATGTCATGGAGTGCAGTTAATTAAAAATCCTAAGAGAGATGGTTTGCAAACATCATCTCTATAGTATTAATATACTATGTTAGACAGCTGTATTGATTAAGGAAGACCTCATCGTACCCTCATCCAATGAGGTTAAGACCTTAGACAGGGAATGGCTTCAAGATGCAGGTTGACTGCAGCACTTTAAGCAGAAAGCTGCGATGAAATTGTAGGTGTGAAACTGCTGGAGGTCAGTTAGGAATACAGCCTTCCTCCAAAAGTCTTCAAAACATCACATTGCCTTTATTAATGCTCCCTGAAATAATTACATTTTTTAAGAGCCTAAATAATTTCACTACAAAGCAGCAGTCTTCTTTCATGAATTTCCAGGGATATGTTTTTCAGAATAATCTAAAACAAACATCGTGTTTCTTCTGTCTGTTCAATTGTTGTCTGTTTACTATTCATCCAGGGCTGGTTACTTTTGAGTATTTATAGTGTAGTCACAAACAAAGAAGCTGTACTACATGGTATTTCACCAGTGTTTTGGACAATTTTTTTTTTTAATCACAGACTCAAGTGACCTGGTTTGTAGGAAAAGTAATCTAGGCTGAAAACACAAGCACAACTTCTAAGTTAGTTTTCACTGACCAGAAGTTATAAATTCAGTTGTGTAACAGTATGTCCAAAGAATTAAGTAGGCAGGATGGCCTCTATTTTCACAAGACCCTTGGCTGAAAACAGTTATTCTGTCCTATCTCTTAGGATGCAATGATGCAGCGCTTGACATAAGCACAGAAAGACTTCTTGACTGATTCTTTGAATGCCATAAAAAGATGACGATCAAGTACTTTTCTTCTACAACAACTGTTTCACTTAATAGGTACACAGTGACCAACATGCTGTCAAAGTATAAATGGGATTAAAGATGAATCATATAACACAAAAGGTTACAGGCATTGCAGCTTTGTTAGTAATTCTTATTATTAGTACTATAGCACTTAGTGCCTGTCTTCACAGTCAGCCGAAGGAACATATCATAATGGTGTGGTACAAGTCCTCCTTGCCCACGAGATACAGGGCAAAACCCCTTCAGTCTTGAGCACTTGGAGAAGCCAACAGCCTCCTGGCAGCAAAGGGACAAAACAAAGCTGGTTTTGACCAGGGAAGAAGGACAGATGCCTGCTCCCAGCAAGTTCCTCCCTGCCAGCACACAAGCAAACCCACGTGCCACATTAGTTCAGCTCAGGGTTGAAAATCTGTTGATTCTAATGTTTGCTATTTACATGGCTCATTGATAGGAAGTGTGTTTTCCCTAGTATTCATAATATGCATTGCTCAACAGCAGCATCTTTTTTTTCCCCACACAACTCAAACCATTTTAAAGTTATTGATAACATGGAGACAAGCCAGAGGTTGCATGGGAATGTCTTAAGTGTTTGATTTTGCAATTTTAATAAACAGAAGAATTAACAGCTATACAGATGTCAGTTAAACTGTCTCCTCCTTCCATATACCCCAGCAAGTTAAAAAAATCAGGGAAACATCCAAGAGCACTCTTTAACACATAATGATGCTAAGTTGGTGTGAAATAAAAAACGTAGTCATAAGGTTATCTATAACAGACAAAAAAAGCTATAGATGTACGGTAATTTTATACACTTATTTGATGCAATAGTGTCACCAAAATGAAAACTGAAGCTACAGAATGACTTACATAAGAAAGTATTCCTGGACGCCAGTGATGCAAATGAGTCAGACTGCTTCAGTTATTAATCAAGGCAACACATGCAAAAGAAGAGCTAATCTTAAAAATCCTTCTAACTGAATCAACAAAAAAAGGGGTTTTCTGTGATGGAAGTATGTGGTAAGAAAAAAAGCCATTTAAAAGTGTGACTTCATGATTAACTAGACAATTCTAACTACATGAAGTTAATAAAACCCAACAAAACAAAACAGTTTTTACAAAATAGTCCAAACATTAGGCAGAGATGCTTAAGAGCTGTAGTCCTACTGTCTGTGTAACTTAACACAAAGAATGTCTTGTAAGTGACTTAAAAAAACACCGTGTTCGTTTGGCCTTATGCTTTGAGCAGTGTAAGGAGTATGAAACTGAAGTCACAATCTGGCTACTTCATCAAAGCCAGAAATTCAATAATCACTACCTGTGATAGAAATTACCAAAATGTCTTAATCTAGGCTTTTATATAAAAGAACTTCTCATTGTACCCCGTGCACTGGATTATCCATCTTATCTGTGCTAATCATGGACTCACAAGGGTTTCCAAAATAAGCAGTATCACAGCTGTGTTACAATGTGGCATTATATACATTCACTTCAGAGTGGACATAGTAATTGACCCCCAGGACTGATTAAATGTGTATCACGTTTGTAATCAAGAAGTTGCTGCATGAACTCACATGACTCAGTCCCAGGCATGCACACTGGTGTCAAAGCCTAATTCCAGAAGACTGTAACAAGAGATACACTGCTGCTGAAATTCTACTTATACTGCAAAAAACGTGTAAAGACACACTTTCACCGAAGAGGTTAAACAAAAGGCAAAGTAGCCAGAGAGCAGAATAGAATGGTCCCCACACGCAGGCTGCAGATCATGAACACTCAGGCTAGTTTTAACCTCTAAACTGAGTCTAGAAGTTGGATCTCAGAGTCCAGGACACACAGCTGTGTGTTCACTTCTCATGTAGGAATCTTGTGTTTCAAGATTCTCACAAGAAGCTAACAAGTTTGAAAGCTGTTAAACACACAAAATCACAGCATGGTAGGGGTTGGAAGGGACCTCTGGAGATCATCTAGTCCAACAACCCTGCTAAAGCAGGTTCACCTAGATAAGGTCACACAGGGACGTGTCCAGGTGAGTTTTGAAGAGCCTCCACAGCCTCTCTTGGCAGCCTGTGCTGGTGCTCCCCCACCTTCTAGGCTGTTCTCCTGCAAGTTGTTCCAGTCATTTAAACTGACCTTAAGTCTTAATGAAAATATTTCTAAATTTTCACCTTTTAGATTCCTTAAGGGAACAAAATACATGAAATATTCAGTCTCCCAGGAAAGCAGAAATTCTAAGTTGTACACGAAAGATACTGAAGAAGCCTGTACTTGATGAGGTAAAGACCTACCTACCAAGCCACGTAACAATTTCAGCACCATCACTGATTTAATGGCCTAGCATTGGACAGAAATTCCCTCTGCTAGCATAAATAAGCAAGGTATGTCTCCCCCCTAGTCCCACAAGAACAACACATGAATGGTGCCACTCTCTGATACCTGGAGTTACAGGCACAACAAAGACTTATCTCTCGCTTTTTTGCTGAACATACTTGATTGCAATATAAACTCTACCTTGTATTTCATTTAGAAAGTGAATATGCCAGAAGATTTTCAGAATGCAGAGCCTAAGTCTAGCAAACCTCAGCAGCCAGTAACCAGCAAGAGAACAAAGCTTTTCTGTCCAGCAAAACTTTTGTCTTTATTCAGCTTTATTTGTTTAGTTGTTTCCCAACTGCATGCAACCCGAACCTGTAGCGCTAAAAACCCAAAGTAAAAAAGCCTCATGAAAAAGTTACCTGTAAACCACCTTCGTTAAGCGCTCTGGCACCATATGCAATCCTTGTTCCACCCTCCAAAGTAGGCTGTACACTAGGATGATGCTTCCACCTCTGGAACTCCCTAAATGGATTCAAATAGGGATTTTGATAATCTAAACCAACCTTAAAAAAAAAAAAAAGGTGCAATATTAATGAAAATAAAGTATGACATTTCAACAGAAGTTTGAAAGCAACCACATACTACCACATCAACTCTTTAAATCTATTTTACACTAAACCAACTTCAGGATCTTTCTATTTACAAGAAATTACTCCCCAAACCACATTCTATTAAAAATACAGTAGAAGCAAATATAAGAATTTGCTGCTACAAGACTGTTCTCTGCCCTACCTGAAACCTGAAGCATGGAAAATATTTAATTGCATTGTAACCACCTTGCACTTGTCTTTGAAAAAAAAAAATAACAAAATTACATTAATTATGGTTTAGTGGGCAGGATAAGAGTGAAAACTTGCTATACATTTATATTTCAATACTTCTTTGCCCTAGAAAACCTAGAAGAAGTAAAAAATTATTTCTAGATAGTTACATCCTTCTGCTCACATATTTTACCCAATTCTTCAGATCATTTAGCAGAGTCAATTATCATTTCCAATTACTTGGGCCATCGTATAAAGCACAGGGGAGCAATGAAGAAAGCAGAAAATGGGGGGCAAAAAGACTTTGCCAATTGGCTGGATGCCCAGGATTCTTATCTAATGCAATCCAGAATTTCCCCAAAGGTATATGCTGCATTTCCCATCTTTAATATACTCTTAGAAGGACTTACGTTGCCGATTTTTCTCTTTTGAGAAAGGGATTATTTCTGGTTCCTGTAAGCTTTATTCAAGACAAATAAGCAACAAACAGTGCTCTGATTTCTCTGGCAGCTCACTGCTTCTAGAACACTGCTTGCATTTATTTTTTTAAAAACTTTCAAAATAAGTCCTACTAGAAGAAGATGGTCCTACTAGAAGAATCAGCACAGACTGACACTGATGAAAAAGTGCTTGTGAGTTTACAGAAAAGTTGATTTTCTCCTACCTGAACTGGAGATAACATGAATGTTACTGATCACCATTCTCTGTAAGAATTATAGAATCATAGAATGGTAGGGTTGGAAGGGACCTTTAGAGATCATCTAGTCCAACCTCTCTGCAGAAACAGGTTCACCTAGATCAGGTCACATAGGAACATGTCCAGGTGGGTCTTGAAGACCTCCAAGGAAGGAGATGCCACATGCTCCCTGGGCAGCCTGTGCCAGGGCTCCCTCACTCTCACAGTGAAATAGTTTTTTCTTATATTTAAATGGAACATTTTGTGCTTCAGCTTCATCTCATTACCCCTTGTCCCGTTGCTAGATACAACAGAAAAAAAGTGATGCTCCAACCTCCCGACATCTACCATTTATAAACTTGCAAATATTAATGTTACATATTAATTAATATCCCCCCTCAGTCTTCTCTTCTCTAGACTAAACAGCCCTAGTTCCTGCAGTCTTTCCTTGTATGAAAGATGTTCGAGTCCCCTGATCATCTTGGTGGCCCTGTGCTGGACTCTCTCCAGAAGTTCTCTGTCCCTCTCTACTCTTCTATAAGCAAACAGAACTTGAACGTCCACTGTCTGTACCTCTTTTCAGTATTGGAAACCTGCCTGGGACAAGCATGTGTGTCTGCGAAAAGATAACTTTTTTCAATGTTTGTATTATGGTTTAGCAAGGAGTTGCTTTTGCTTAGTAACAGGGGGAGCGGGTTGCAGTGAAGACCTGGTAAAAGTTTTTTTAGACTCTCCCCCGACTCCTGGGTTCAGACCCACC
>WBNH01003428.1:127805-139547 GCA_013401255.1 Urocolius indicus | reverse complement strand
GGACTCTTCATCTCTGTACCATTCTGTGTTGGTTTGTTTTGGTTCTGTTTTGGGGTTTTATGTTTTAGTTGGTATTAAATTATTTTCTGTTTTCTTCCCCAAGCCAAGTAGCCTGGTCTGTTTTGTCCTGCACCTTAAGCGGCAATTAAGCCCTCCCTGCCCTTTAGCAATCCTTAAGCCTTCGGTACTTGAGGCTAATCGTGGTCTTTTGTTCCCTGATGGGCCTAAACCACGACAGTTTCTTACAACATGGTTAAATAAAAATAGTTTTCACCTGCATACACTCCAGAACCCTGCAGTCTGGGAGACCAAAGTGTCACCTCAGTCCTATGCTGCCTAAAGTCCAGACGTGTGCCTGACTATTACAACGCTCACGTAAAAAGCATATGCTTAGGATAAACAGCATATGCTTCATTTAGGACTGTAGGTGCTAGAAAAACACTTCCCACCATTGCTCCTTGCATCACTGGCCAGCAGAATAAGACAAGACTTTATCTCTAGTGAAGTTAATTCTTCTGAGAGAGGCAATAAGAAGGAAGAAGCTGCCTGCTCAGTTCAGAAGCTAAAGAGGGGAAGGTGAATGGCACTGAAGAATGGTAAGATGAAATTGAAGAGCTCAGAAAGGGACAGGATGCTGCATGTGGAACTGCAGAGTGCCTCCACTTTATATGCATCTCATGAAGTGGAGTTCTACCCAAGGTTGGAACGAGAATGAGCAAATGGAATTGCTCAATCCACTTGCATACAAAGTATGTGTGATTCAGACACTTCCTAACTTGTAAAATCTGTGTGAGCACAGTTTTAATTCATTAGCTGGTTTTGGCTTTAACAAAATGTAATGGTTTTGCCCAGGCCAGGTTTTGGTAATGAGGAGGCTACAGGGGTGACTTCTTTAAACAAAGACCTACTGGAAGATGCTCTGTAGCTGATGGGGCTAATGCTAGTCAATTCTAAGATGGATCTGCCACAGACCAAGGCCTGGCCAATTAGTGACCAAGGTAATGCCTCTGTGAATAATGTATTTGAGAAGGGGAAGAAGTTGTTGCGAAGTTGCTGAACTGCAGCAGCAGCAGCAACAGGGAGTGAGAATGTGAAAACATCTCTGCAGACACTAAGGCCAGTGGAGAAGGAAGAGGTGCCCAGTCACTGGAAGAAAGACTCCTCTGTGACCAGTGGTGAGGACCATGGTGAGACAACTGTGCCCTTGCAGTCCACAGAGGCCACTGGGAAGCAGAGATCCACTTGCAGCCCGTGGAGGACCCAACACTGGAGCAGGCGGATGCCTGAAGAAGACTGCGACTCTGTGGGAAGCCCAAACTGGTGCAAGTTCCTGGCAAGACCTGGGAGACCATGGAGAAAGCGGAGCCCACACCAGAGCAGGTCTGTTGTCAGGACTTGTAATCCTGTGAGAGACCCACATTGGAGCAGTCAGTACCTGAAGGACTCTTCTCCTGGTGGGAACATGTTGGGGCAGGATGTGAGGAGCTGTCTCTATGGGAGGACCCATGCTGGAGCAGTTTGTGAAGAGCTCCATTGGCTCCTCTTCATGGAAGACTATCTCCTGCGGGATGGTCCTCACATTTGGTTTTATTTCTCATTTCCCTGTTTTGATGGTTCATCAGACCTTTTCCCCTCAAGCTGAGTCTGTTTTGCCTGTGATGCTAATTGCTGAGTGATCTCCCTGTCCTTATCTTGACTCATGAACCTTGTTATATTTCTCCCACCCCTGTCCAGTGTAGGAGGGGGAGTGACAGAACAACTTGGTGGGCATCTGGCACCCAGCCAGGGCTAAACCACCGCACAAAATCTGTTTACTTTTCCAAAAGACACTGGATTAAAGAGAGATTAATATGCCAAATTAGCCTTCCTTAATATGGACATCAGTGCACTTAAGATTAAGAAAGTACTAAATTTGGTCTGTCGTTCTTGACTTTTCATTTTAACATCAGAACATTGAAATGCAGTTGCATAAAGACCAAACAACAACGAACCAGCATGAAAAAAACAAATTTACTTACCACAAATCCAAGAGCAACTAAAGGTTCACCCTCATTTAAGTGATAAAGAAAGGATCCTCCATATGTATGTCTGTCTAAAGGCCAGCCTACAGTATGCTCTACTCTTCCTGGTTTCCATTTCTTTTCATCAATAGTCCATAACTGAAATGAAGATGACCAACAAATTATACTGCAAGTAATGGACTTTCAGAAATAAAAGACAAATAAACAATGAAACAAAGAAGAAAATTAATTTATTGCTATGACCAATGCATAAATTCAGACAGCAACATACCAGGTAATAACTATACATTTTTGGATATACCATCTAAGAATTCCCTAATACACTTCTTTCTTGAAATATTGCTCATCAGAAAATGAGACGCGAGACTCTAGTGCTATACCTAAAGTTTTCATTCAGCCTCAAAAGCCTTTACATTAGTGACTCTGATAGATACTTCTGCTAAGAAAAAAAAACCACATTATTTTTCTCATATGAATTACTCATTTCCTCACAAGTTTTTCAAGGTCAGGCTTAACAACATGCCTGAGCTGACCTGAATATTTGCTGTCAGACAGGCTTTCCTCTCTCTGCTCTCTCCTACACATCTCAAGTGCTCATTCAGCCCACGGTGAACCCACAGAAGGCTCTTTGTGATTCCACTAGTGAGACAACTTTCTGCTCACTTCACAAAACGTCTCTTCACCATGGAGCTACGTGCCAGATGTACTCCAATGACATAAGGGCAGTTGAAGACCATTAGATCAGCTGAGGCATAGAGGATACGCCTACATTCATGTTTCAGTTTCTATTAAGGAGAATATATTTTTGGCAGGACTCCTGATTCCTCCCTTTCACTCTGCTTTGCTTCATACTGCAGCTGTGGAAGGCATCAACTAGATTCCTTTCACATGAAACTAAACTGTAAGACAGGCTCCAGAAGCCCATCCAAAGCATGTCAGTCATGAAAGGGCACTCAATCCATGGGACTAGGTCAGAGGTAGTCCAAAGTAAAAATAAACCTGAAATATGCACAGTATGGGTATCAGTTCATCTTGAAGCAAAAGAACTGCGCAGCAAACCCCTCCTTTAATGACAACTTTTGTATTAGAAATTGCAACCAAAATGATGTCATCCATTTACAGAGTGGTTTTTCTCTATGGAAGTGTAAAATAATTCTTTAAAAAGTTATTTTGTAGCAGGAAGCACCTGCTTATAGTAATAAATTAAGAATGTTCTAGTCAAACTTTGAACGCATTCTAAGTAATAGAGCTCTTCTTCATGAGTGGCATTTCCTGAGTATAAAATACTTTAAAAATAAAACCTGATTCCTATTCCCATTTTGTAAGTCCATTGAAGAGATCTGAGAGGGTGAAAAAAAGCTCATCCAGAAGACGTTTCAAAAACCATGACTTACCATCTAGAACAGCTCTTTTCTTTCTCTAATTAATATACAGAAAACCCATAGAAAGCCTTTCCTCTTCTTCCTCCTCAGGTATTAAAGCCTCCTAAAGTTAGGCAGCATGAATTCCTCTCTCATTTAGTAAAAAGTACTGAAAACAGATTTCACAAATGAACACAATTTGGAATCAAATTAAGACACTAAGAGTGGATTTATAGGCACCTCTAGAGCCACAAAATTCAGGGAGCAACTTCTCTGATCAGCTTCAGAATACCAAAGATTTTGAAAGTGTAACTCAAAATCTATCATTCTAATGTCTTACACAAATTACCCTAAAAGCAAACAGAAACTACTTGATTGCTTCACAGTATTTTCCTTAGTTGTTAAAATGATGCAGGTGATAACGTTATGCATATATACCTCTTTCAATCCAATGCCATAGCTCTGGGGTTGACATTTCTCCCTTAGATTGTATTTTTTGTACAGCTGTTTGGCTAGATGTCCATGACAACCTTCAGCGAAGACTGTGACTTTAGCATGTAGTTCCAAGCCTCTTTCAAAAGTAGCCTGCAAGTAGAGCATTTCATCAGTAGGTCTGTGCCATAGCAAACTCACAGCAATAAAGTGGAGGACATTAAAGTGTCACTTTTAAAAAGACATTTTACACTACTTTGTGGCACTGCCCAGAACCTACAAACCACTGCAAGTCATAGCTCTAGTCTAGCTGTTTTCTCCATCTAACCACAATGCACCCTTGGCAAATCTTGTAAGAAGATTCTAGGAAAGCAGCACTACACGCAATCCATTACTGAATTTTTGTTACTGAAAAAGAGATTCACTTCCATATCGGAGCATGTTTGTATCACATCTGCGCATTCATATGGTGTAAAGGAACTTTGACTGAACACAGAATTTTAACCTGTAACTTTACACTTTAATTTTTGCTCATGAAGTTGCATTACAGTAAAACATTGTGTGTCCCTCTACTCCCTTCACAAGACAGAGGCTAGACAGCAACATCAGATCAGAAAAACCTGCATCACCCCTGCCCCAAAAACCCCACTACCTGAAAATAAAAGTTACTGTAATATTACACCAGTCTTACATGTTAAAACATATAGCAAAATTAAACTAAGTATCATTACAAAAAAAAATTTTCTCATAAAAAATTCCAATGAGGTTGAGATTCAGAGCATTGTGTGTGAGCATGTCATGCACCTGCATTTGTGAGTGCACTGAAGGAGAATATTGCTAGATGACGCCTGCAATGTAAGGATACAAGATTCTAAATACACATAATCCTGCAGAGAAAATCCCTAGCCTTTTAAAAAGAAAAGAGGCTTGATTTTAGTCAGAAAGATTAATGTTGAAAAAGACAACGAAAACAGTCTTGGATGAAGATACCCAGCAGTACTCAATAACAGCATGTCGAGGTAAGTCAGTATAGGTCCAAGGAGAAGCTTGTTGCTTTGGTTTTGAATTGCCTCTCCGGTGCAAACTGCTTGGAACTTACTGGTTGAGTAACCTCTGAAAAAGGCTAGTGAATGAAAATGTTTCCTCTAGTTGGGAATTACCTTTAAATAGGAGATATACCAAAAACTGGTCAAAATTTGCATCCCTTGAATTTCTGATTGTCAACCTGACAGCAATGAATTGGTCTTACAAAATACTAAGAGAACTACAGGAACTTAATATTTGATCTAAAGATTAAAAATATATACTGTCCAATTAGAAGTAGATTTATATAAAGTAAATCAATTAACTACAACTCCACATCAGAAATTCATGAAAGGTTTTAGTAATGTGACAAAGTTGTATTTCAAAGCTGACATCTTCCTCCAGGATCTACACAAGAATCCGCAGTAGGCGTCCGGGAGATCTCGGATTGTAACACGAGGAGTGAAAAGGAAGTGAGAGGTCTGGCACGGGGCAGAGAGAGAGGAGGTGCTTATGCCAGCAGATATAAGGGCATAACATAAACAATAAAGCGAGGACTGAGCATCAGCCACAACGTGTGTGCAGTGATCCTTTCCCTCGACTGTCGGAGAGCTGGGAGATCAGTCTGAACCACCACGTAGTGTTGCCTGCAGTGGCAACAAGAATCAACATGCAGCTCAGTATTTTTGTTCAATTTGTGCTGACTGCAAGGTGAAACTCTATTTATTAACCACAGTCTACTTGATTAGGCTCTGTATAAACACACTGATGATATTCTAGCCTTGAGAGTTATACCAACTATGTCTATTTACCTGCTACTGGAGGTAGCATCATCTGACCTGACAGTTGAAACACTTGAGTACTCACAAAGTTGCATCAGTGTCACACAAATGATGTACATTAAAGTTAATAGATACATTCTTTCAGAAAAAAATTTAAAATAATTCTAGGTTTTGAGTGTGCTTTAAGAAAATAAAATCATAGTTCCTTCTCATTTTGACCCAAACTCAAAGCAAATTCCTGATACAGCTTTATTACTGCAACAAGGTGTGCTCCTTGCTACTCACCTGACTGTAGAACGCATACCTGAAAACAGAGCCTGCCTGTCCCCTACAGGAGACAGATAGTGCTGTACCAGGAATATGCATTAAATTTTCCCTGCCAACTCTTTCTCCTCCATTGGCCATGTTTTCTCAAAATAAGAATGAGAATTTCCGCTTCCTTAAATGGCAAAAATAGGCCACACTTTTATGTGAAAGTAAATACCTCTTTGAAACTCCATGTAACTAGTAAGAAACCTTATAAAAGAAAACAAATGTTAAGAAAAAAAAAATCCAAAACTTGTGCCCATAATTTCTGTTGCCAAAGAATTCTGTGTGAAAGCTGCTTTGGGTTATTCTGACATGCCAAATTCTCTCCATGTATTGCACAGGTTCTACATTCCACTAAAAATCAAAGTCTGACACTTATGGCAGGGAGTCACCTCCTGGAAAGACTCAGTGTGTACCTTGCCCCAAAAAGGTAGACAGACCATCAAACAACTGCACCTGCAGTTGTAAGTATCAAAGAAAACAAAATGTCCAGCAGCATACTCTCTTCCATGTTGCTAGTTACCAGCTGGACACCAGTTTTCTATTTAAGCTTCGCACCTTTTTTTCTAGGAGTTCCTGGAATTTTTTGCTCTGTTTCTTGATTTCACATATGTCAAAACATCCTTACAGTATTTCTTTCATGTCACCCTCAAATAAACCTGTCTGTGAAGGCCTTTTCTACTAATTTCACAAGAACTTTACAATGTTCTGAGACCAGAACTTTCATAAGTAATCGATGCACTTTATATACGGACAGGGAAGAACAGCTACAGAATTTTATGCTTTTTCTCATGCTGTAGCAAGGCTACTGACGGCAGTAGAAGCAAATATATCACTCTTTCCCTAATCAGACCTCCAGTTATGGGCAAGACAGCTACTTACTTTAGGTGCTCCATCCTTTTGAATCCCCACATCATTAGTTGCTATCCCTTTCACGCTACCGTCTTCATGAAAAAGAACCTTTGGAAATATTTGAACAAAGATACAAAATATTTTAATGATCTGTCAGTTTAATCCATTCATAAAAAAAGTTGTAATGCAGAACTTCCATGTACTACGTCTCTAATGGTCAAACTTGAAGATTATAGATTTATTAACACACTGTATGATTCACATGCACTTTGCTGGATTTGGGCGAGAGAATTCAGACACTGAAACACAGGTTTTCACAACACACTTCTGTTAAAAGGAACGTTGTGAATGTACAAATTATTAGGGGTGAAGGGGAGTTCCAAAAACACTTCTCATATACACACTGATTATTACCTCAGCTGCTGCATAGCCTGGATACAACTCAACACCCAAAGCTTCTGCTTGTTCACCCAGCCAACTCACAAAGTGGCCCAGACGTACTATGTAATTTCCATGATTAACCATCGGAAGTCCTAGGCAAAAATAAAAAGACCCAACACACATAGAACACTAAGCAAAACAGAAGAGGTCATATACACCACATGTCACATCTTCTTCTACAACTACTACCTTCACAGCAACATCATGAGTTATCACCATCGTTATCTACATAGACCCCGTCACTGGAAGCCATTATGTTCTACATACACTAGCTGTAGCACGCTGAGTCAAAATTGTTTGATTCATGGAAAAGGTGAAAAAGATGGAGAGACAGATGATTCTTTACCAACTCACTAAACTTTACCTGGAAGAATTGGCACTGGAATTCTAGACGTCTTTGTTAAAATTCCAAACTTGTCTTCAGTTACAGGAGTATGAAGTGGAGCCTACGTAAAAAAAGAAAATAGAAGCCACACTGGGGTCATGTTTTTCTAGCCAGTTCAACAAAACCAACAAATCAAATAAAACAATCCAACTGTCAGTCAAGTAAAAGGTTTAATAAAGCAATTCTTTAAGAAGTTATCACATGAGAGAAGATACAGTACTTTATGAGGTGGTCAGCAGGCAAAAAGCAACACAACTACTGAGGTTAAAAGCCAGGACAAGGCCTTGCAAACTACCTCTATAGTTGGTACGTAGGCCTGTACTATATCAATATTCTAGACCTTTCTGAAGAAGGCAGCTCAATTTGTGTATTTATTCCAGTAAGACAAAACAACTAGTTGATGGCCTGATACTTCTTGCAGCTCCCAGGTGATAGCAGGCAGCTGGCTGTTCTGGCAGAGGTGGTAACTCATTTCTTGCTATCCTCCCTCCTAAGAGCATCTTAGGCCTCTGTTAGACTGATGTATCTGCATAAAAATCCGTGTACTGTGTGTCACTTTGAGACTATGAAGAGCTATCGTTACTTCTGCACAAGTCTGACACTGCTAAGAATCGACTACCTTACAGCCAGCATAAAGGAACTGGATTCTGCACAAAGACATTAAGTGTAGCACATCCCAGGATGCAGCAGACACACTGAGTGTACGCAGCAAGGCTACTGTATATAAAAGCAAATGCCACAGTATCTCTGTGCAGACATTATATTTTAGCGTTGTCCAACGAGAGGAAACAGACTTCAAAGAAGGTCAGGGGTTTTTGTTTTATTAGATCAATGTATTTTAAAATGGTACAAAGCACCAATGGTACCAAGGTACCAAGTCATACTCAGTATGACACTGAGTCAGATACGGAGTTCACTATAGGCTAGCGATTAATTTCGGTATTTATATGCTTATACTTACCCCTCGTTCCTTCCAGTCTGGAAAGAGTTCTTCTAAGGACCTTGGCTCAAGACAAGCACCAGAGAGTGTATGTGCACCAATCTGAGAGGCTTTTTCCACCAAACAAACACGTATTTCTTTGCTATGCTCAGCAGCTAACTGTTTGAGACGAATAGCTGCAGAAAGACCCGCAGGGCCTGCCCCAACGATGACAACATCGGCTTCCTCCGCAAATCTTTCCATGTTTACTCCTTTGATAGAAAAACAAAAAGGATATCATAAACCAATTTCCAATTTCACCCAGACGCTCCCTCTCGATCTGTGATACTGGCTACTGGGTATCCCAGAAGTATTACTTTGCATTAAAGGCAGAGAAATATTCAACAGAATTCCAACCTGAGTACTTGGATGAGTGCAAGACATTACCATCCCAATGTAAAGTTATCTCTTTTTAAGTTGTACAAAGATATACAGTAAAAACAAACACATACTCAATCTCTATGCACTGTAAGTATCACCTCAGAATGTTAAGCTGAAGAGCCTGGTTGTCTAGCTGTATCACAGACACTCTGTTAAACTCTAGGTAAGAGAGAATGAAAAGAAAAACAGACCCTTGATCAGTACACGTGACTTTATTTTATATCAACTAATCAGTGTCTTTTCTGGAACTGAAGTCACCAGAAATGCTGAATGTAGAGACTGGAATGTTCAGATACACATATTAACCTTATTTTCTCACAAACTGTCATGGTATGAACTGAAAAAATCCAAGAGATATACACCTGACAAAATTAGACATCGTGATGATCACTAAAGCAAAAAGCTGCCTATATATTTTCTTTAAATAACTAGGATTAGGTTTAATATAATCCCATTTCATAGCACTAAAGACACTCATTGCGAGACAGCAACCACAAAATTTCATTTGGAATATTAGTATTTAAAAGTACAGAATTTCCTGTAAAAAGAAAAAAACCCCACAGCAACACATTATAGCACCTTCAAAACTAAGCAATAGTAACTGCAAAGAGGCTTTTAAAAACTGCACTTTTTCACTCACCTTCCCATCGTTTGTCTTTGTCCCGAGGATGAATTGTATAATGTGTGGTTATGCGAGGCACAGAGGCAGTAGACGCACATCTTGCGATATGCAGCGATGGAATGCTGTCTCTCTTTATCAGCTTTAGAGCGTGAAAGCACTGACGTGCTGCAAAACCAAGAAACAAATATGTCAGATCAGTCACTTTCCAAATTTTAGCAACTTTTCAGAGACAAGAGAAGATGAGGAACTATAAACATAGATTTAAAAAAAAAATAATTGGGAGTGCACTGCATGATTTCACAGCAGAAAAAAAAATAATTAAAACCATTAAAAAGCTTTCCCTTTAAGCAATCTTCACATAACACCACTCAATGCACTGGCCAGCCATTTCTGACAGCTGATAGAGGATAACGTGGATGTACACAGATGAAACACCTGTGAAGTTCCTACTAATTTTGAACTTCAAAAAGTTTCAATAAAACAAAAAAAGTTACTGCATTAAAAGTAACTAACTAAACGATTGTACAGACAGGACATGCAAGTTCAGCTCCCCTGACACCTTAGCGTGTGTTGAGATACACAGTTTGGGCTACAGATAGTTCATCTGAAGTAAATGTCATAGTCTACAGTAAAAGCTCAGACTGAAACCCAAGTCCGATTTATGCAAAACTAGGAACAGTAAACACCTTTAACTTTTTACATCCGCTGCAGATACATTAAGCATTGCAAGAATAATTTTGTTGCAAGAATAATCATCTCTTAAGCAA
The DNA here is from genome assembly GCA_013401255.1 of Urocolius indicus. Taxonomy (NCBI): domain Eukaryota; kingdom Metazoa; phylum Chordata; class Aves; order Coliiformes; family Coliidae; genus Urocolius; species Urocolius indicus. Next base: position 129,192 of record WBNH01003428.1, on the reverse strand, counting down.
AAGGACCAAATGAAAGTAGTACTCTGTTCAGAAGGGCTATCACATGTCGCATTCTTCTAATTTTCCTCTTTCGGAGAAAGATTATGAAGAGGTGTGTGATTTGTACACAGAACATCAGTGTGGTTAGCATCAAAACTAGTTACAGTTAAGAGGTCCGTGAATTAATGCACCTTGGCAGGTATTTTTCCTTCCTTTAAGGACTCCCTTTCTCTACTTTCAGAGGTGAAGAAGGACATCATTTAACGTAGAGTACTTCTGCAAACTACACAAGTGAAATCACCAACACCCAATGACTGAAATGTTTTGTTCAGAGTGACAGCTGGCAAGGCCAGTACAAACATTGCAATGCTTCGCAGTGACAGTCTGGGTATTGGTGTGTAGATGCAAAGCAGTAAGTATTATCCACATCGCTTACTTAAGAGCAATTTTGTATATCACCAATTGTGGTAGTTTGACCCTGGCTAGATGCCAGGCACCCACCACGCCACTTGATCACCCACCTCCTCAGCAAGCCAGAGAAGGGGAGAAAATAAGACAAATGTCTCGTGGGTTAAGATAAAAGCAGTTTAATATAGAGATAGCAAAGCCGCGCGCGCGTGAGAAGCAAAGCGAAGCAGATAAAGCTGTTACTCTCTACTTCCCATCAGCAGCGATGTCCGGCCACCTCCCGAGAAGCAGGGCTTCAGTACGCGTGATGGTTGCTTTTTGGAAGGCCCAGAATGAATCTTGCCTCCCCCTCCTGCTCCTCTCCCCCAGTTTATATTACTGAGCTGACGTCATATGGTATGGAATATCTCCTTGGTCAGACTGGGTCTGCTGTCCCAGCCATGGTCCCTCCCAGGATCGTGCCCACCCACCGCTGTTGGTGAAGGTGGGGGTAGGCATGCTGGAGGGACAGCCTTGACGTTATGCGAGCGGTAGTCATAATATTGATATCAACAATAAGCACAGCACTGCAAGAGCTACTGTGGGATATCACTACCATCCCAGACCCACTACACCAATACAGCACAAAAGCTATCATCAGCTCACCTCATGACTCTTAGTTATCCTTAACCAGGTAACACCTGGAGAACACGTTTACAAGGGCGGTAACAACCGCGTCTACACGTGTATATTAAAACACGACACCTTAAGTTGCTTTTTGAGGAAGGTTTATTTGAGCGGAACGGCTGTCACCGTGAACCACGCAGGACAGAGCGAGAGACGCGGGGCATTACCCAGCTCCGCACGCGTGACACGGCGAAGAGCTACTGTGGGATATCACTACCAAACCAAACTTTCCCTGCCGCGGCTCTTCAGCGGCTGCTGCCGGGACGCCGTCGCTACGGTCGCGTCGTCGGCGAGGGCGCGCGTGCAATCGCTTTATTTTCCCCCCCCCATCCTT